>OMKK01045579.1:0-12500 GCA_900302305.1 Polymixia japonica
GGAAGATTGGAATGCAACCGCGGCATTCCAGACGCTCTGCCCAGACGGAATAATTACAGATTCCAGCGAGGCAGCACTCCGTAACTCTGCATCACCATTCCCACAACACACCAAACTCCGAAAAACAGGAGAAGTTAAAGACAAAAGAAATGCAGCGGGCGTAGTTCCAATTTCAAGTATCGATTGGAAAGCGTTAAAAGTTTTGTATTGTTAATCATGCGTTGAGAAACAATGGGTCTGATTGAAGGAGCTGCAAATTAATGTGGGGGTGGGGGGGCACTGTGTCTGTTCTCTGGGTGTGTGTGCTTGCGTGTATCGGAGTGCTTGTTTAAACAGCTAAAGACCTTTGGCCAGGAGGATGAGGGAGGAGGTGGGAGGGAGCTTACGGCCCTAAATTGTGTTCAATTACTCTGCCTACACATCTGGCCCAGGTCCTGTTACCAGGGCTTACTACTTAAACAGGCATTTTTATTGGGTACACAAGTACCAAACAACGGTAATTGGCCAAATACAAACATGTTCCTCTTTTAACATGTTTCCACACACAAACAAGTAGAACAAGAATTCTACACCACCCGCCTTCTTACTTTCCAAAATATATATTATAAGAGTCTATCTATTAAAGCAGAATGGATGACGCCACTTTGCTTGTCTGTTTTAGCCTCGCCTGTGCAGCCTATTGTTAATATGAGACTGTAGCTAAATCTTAAGAACCAGGACAGGAGCCAACTGCTTTCTTAAAGTTCCAAAGAGCCCAACAGGCTATAAACGAACAGAGGAAATGAACAACAGGATGTTTCACTTCACAACGGCCACATAACTTAGCACGAGCAGGATAGGAAAACACACAGCGTGGTCTCAGGTAATCTATTTTAATTGATTCATCAAATATTCCATGTCCACAGTCCCGAGTATTGCTGAAACCTCTTTGTGCTGACCTCTCAGATGTTTTTCATTAAAGGGTAGCCTTTAACTGCCAACTCATTACACATGAGAAACTGCTTTCGACAGCGGTTCTGTAATTATCGAGGAAAGCTCTTGCTAACTCACCAAACACTGACAAACTCTGTGTCTCAGTCACCACTGTGACTGCGACAACTTGTGACTAGAGAAAGTTGCTTGAAACTACGTTAATTTTGCTGCCATGTCCCGTCACAGCTGGAAAATTGCCCCCCCCCACCCCACCCCAAGGTGGTAAAATGGAAATATAATGAAAAATCCTGTTGGTCTCATGAGAAATTTTGAAATGCAACAACTACTGAAATTGATCCCCCACTGGGCCCATAACCAAAACCACCCCATATTTAATAAACAAACAGGAAACAGTGCTTTAACACAGGGTTTAAGGTTTTTTCTACCTATAATCACTAAGTCAAGTGATGGTTAAAAAAGGTAGGAGAACGAAGTAGGAGGTAAAATCAAACAATTCCTACCTTGGTGCCAACTGATAAGTCATGGACACTTCTGTAAAAGAAAAATATAGATATAAATCAAGCATGAAAAAAGGCATGATCTTATTATGAAAATCAAAAAGACTTATAAACAACAAACACAACTAAAGAGCATTTTTTGCGCTATGAGAAGATGCACTCTAAACAAAAGAAAAAAATATATATTGCTTGAGGGAAACTGACAAACTTCCTCATTCAGACATTATAGCATGTGCAAAGCGCAACATTCAGGAAGCACCTTAGAGAGCAAATAAATCCTTTAAGTCAGGAAGTTAACAGAGCTGTTAAGAGTAATGCTATTTAATAAGATCTCCTCCGCAGAAATATATTGGCTGACACGTCAATGAAATATCAACCCGCTTTCAAGATAAAAAATCCTAGGGGGGAAAACAAAATATATAACAAAGTGAGGAGGTGCATCCCACTCTTTGGCAAATTAATCAGCCTCATTCTTTGAAATCTCTAACCAAGCTCAATTTCAATTTTCACATAGTTCCACATGGTAAAGTGTAAAAGGTAACGTTACATATAAAACTTACTCAATTTCAGGGACGTAGCCGGATCCCAGAGGGTACAGATCAGCGTCTAGGCGGCTGCAGATAGAAAAAGAGAAGTGTAAATTCCAGGGATTGTAACTTTGATACTCTTTACAAACAAATAATATACCAGACCCCACTAAAAAATAATTAAAGTTAAAGCTTGCTGCTAGCCGAGTTCAACGAATATGCTGGGTGTATTTCCAGTTAATCAGCCTAGAGAAATTAAGATGGACCCAAAAGTGCTAATTCAGTTTAAAATTTATGAGTTCCAAATTAACCACCGCACAGCCAACCTAGTTTGGATAACTCAATGTAGAAATCTTTGATTGGATCAACGTGAGTACTATCTGCTGAGGCCAGGCATCTTCAACATGGCCCTGGCACTCCGCAGACAAATGAATGCGGAAATAAGACACGTTGCTTTAGCTAGTGGAGTCCTCACCAAACCCAAGTTTCCAAGGTAGTTTCTTCATGTAAAGACCCATCAGCGTTTACACAAATAGCTGTCAGAGAACACCTTAAAAGGGGGATGACTTGAGTTGACTTACTAACTGTTCTTTGGCGTGTTTCGCCGACTGCTATCGCCGTTTAAAACACGAACACGACACCCGAGTTACGCTCGCAATAACAGGCTAACGTGATTAGCTAGTAGTAGCTGATGCTAGGTAGCTAACCATCCTGCTAACTGTTGCATCTGTTTTGAAAAAAAAAACTGTTTCAAGTAAACTTTCCCCGTGTAACGGTTAAGCGAGACGTCTGTCGCCAACAACCAAATTCACGTACAACCGAGGTATAAAAAGAAGTAACACGTCGGTGGGTTTATTTTTCGATTTTGAAGACATAAATGTGTTTCTTTTTCCACTTACCCGTCCATTGCACAATAAAAACTGCAGGTCTGAAGCGAAGGTAGGGCGGCAGGCTCGCTTGATTTTCTTACAAAATGGCTGAACACACGGAGGCGTGCGCTGATTCGTCCAGCCACTTCCAAGAACCAGAAACGGGCGGGGACAAACACGTACCGGAACTGTGATTGGATAAGATGGCCGTCATTTATAAACATAAAAAAAAAGGCCGCGGCAAAGTTCCACACCATGAAAGACTTGCAATTATTTATTTTATGCTGACGTCAAACTTTTCCGTTTAGTTTGTAGGTTAGTTCTGGGATAATGTTCCCAGTCAATTGTCTTGCCGGCTGTAACACCGACAACCAACACAAACACAGATATAGCTGCACACTGCAACAAATACAAAATATAGTTGGAGCAACTGGGGAAAAAAATGTTGGCGTGAATTGTTAGTGTCTTTAAAGCTGCTCTCTGCAAAACCTCAAAATAGGCCCATGGAAGATATGAGCCGTGGACAGCGCCTGGTGCTGAACCAACTTAGGTAAATGTTTGTTCCAAACTTTGTGTTTAAAACCTTTTTTTTTCACAGCAAGGGAAAAATATGTCATTGCTTAGTTGTGTGGTGGAGGTTTGAGGAAGTAAGGGCGAACAATGCCGGAGGATGACCTTATGATTCAACACTCTCTCCCTCTCTCTCTCTCTCTCTCTTTCTTTCCCCTAGGCGTCCCATAGGTACGCGCGCGCGCACACACACACACACACACACACATAGATTTCACATTATAATATTCAAAATTTTATTAAAATAGCATAATCCAGCGTGTTATAATTTGTTTCTCTCGCTGTTGAGTTAATATGGGAGTAGGCAATGGCTTATAGTTAACAAATGTATAACAGGAAGGTATGCACATGTTATGTTAGCAGTGATCAAAATTTGTCTTGCCCTCTTAGTGATGATTTGATTAATTTGTTGCCAAGAAATGTACATGTACAAAAGCCACCAAGCCAATTTTTGTTTTTCTCTTGCATCCAAGATTTTAAATTTTAGGTTTTTGGACACTAAAACTAATTTTGATTGGAACATTTCCCTGCATTTCCCTCCCATGTCCCTGTTTTCCCCCATTGTTTTATTTTTATTTTGTTCTGGTCAAATCCATGATGTTGTTGTTTTTAAAAAATTTTATTCTTGGCCTGTGGATATACTAAGAGTAGATTACTATAGTGTCTGTGTTTGTGTGTATGTGCAACCTGTAAAGTATAGACAGATATAGGACCCAACAACAGCGCACAACACATTCTCAGTTAAATGGAAGGTTAGACCTGTCTCTAGTTAATGGGATTCTCTGTCTTAAGTAGACCCAAATAGCAGTGAATGTTATCTATATGAATAGAGTGTAGGCCTAGTTTGTGCTGGGCTCAGGGACTTTCTTATTTACCGGTAAGTTCCATTGAGGGGGCATAAAAGTCTATATAGTGTCACAACTATTCACTTAGATCGTCTCTCTCAAGCCTTATATACAGTCTCTCTTTCTCTCTCTCTCTATTTCTCTCACTCGCACTGTCACACACACACACACACAACTGTTTATAGATGAGAATAGTTTATTGTAACTTTCCCTGGGATAGTAGCATTGTGCTCTCTAGTGGCGTTTTATGAGCAGTGCACTTTAGAAATTGTGTGGATAGTGTGTGTGTGTGTGTGCGTGCGTACGTGCACTTGTGCGTGCATGTTTGAGTGTGTGTGCTTATAGGCAGTAGCACCACTGTTGCAGATCTCTCCAGGAGTCCCCCACATACCCATCTGTGAGTGACTCCATTAGCACAAAGAAATTACTGCCTCATGCATTAAGAAGCTAAGATGCCAAAACCACTCACATCATTAGCCGTGGGTTATGTGTATGTGTGTGTGTGTATGTGTGCGTATGTTTGGTTAATTACATACACACTTGTCTGACTTGATGTAAACAAACAGTAGTTTTATTCAAGGTTAAACATTTGGACGACCACAGAATAGATGAACAGGCATTGGTCTAACACAGGGCTGCCTTCCTCCTCCACTGCTGTTCCTGTGACCCACTGTAATGCAGGGCTACCTCACAACATATGTACTCCCAGTTAGATATATGTATACATGTAGATATGCATTATACGTACATATGCAGGTATGTATACAAATACAAATACAGATTGTCCATCTCCTCTAGAAACCTTATATCGCCACAAAAGTAAACTTTTTCTGGAATTGAAAAAAATGTATTATCCCATTGATGTCCATGCATTCGACTAGGCTTTTGTCATGAGACATTTTCTACACATGGGATAAAAATGGCAGCTTAATTTCCGTAACAAAAATAATAACAATAAAGGAAAAACTAGGGATACAAAATGAGGAATGCAAAACTTTTGCAAGACCCCAATGATCTTCTATTTTTTTTTTACTAATGAAAATACATAAAATGGCAGCATTTAAGTATCACAGGATGAAAATCCAGTGAAATGTTCTGCCATTGTCATATGGTGACTCCCAGGAACGCGAGCCTACATTTCAAGTGGGTTGTCACAAGCAGGAGCGAAGCAGAACAAACCCCGGTCTAACATGAATGGCAGACAGACAAGTCCAACCGACTGAACCTGACAAAGGCACCAACATTACACAGATGTAGTCATCTTTTCTTTAAATACGCACATCAAATACAATATACTACGCCGCGATGACGCTGTAGAAAAACAAGCTATGAGAGTCAGTATAAGAAACGAATGCTGTAAGCTGTACAACTGTACACAGAGGAACTGTGTACGCGGAAAGCGTGTACTTCGTCTGTCCACTCCTGATGACTTCACTTGAGACGTTAGGAGCCGTTTCTCTTGTGAAGTAGGCAGGATTTAGGACCCATGCACCTGGCACTGAGGGGCGCAAAGGACTCTCATATTCAACGAGTATAGGCAGGAGGCAGTAGAGTCCAGGTGAACTACACTTCCCACAATCCCACAGTTCGACGATGAAGTCAGTTGAACAGTAATAGATGGATGGAGTTAGAGACTCAAGGTTAGCACCAACCTCAGAGGTTTTTATACTGCATGTCTATGAGCAGAAATGAGAGGGTTTGTGGTCGGATTATGTGAATAAAATGGAAAAAATAATGGGATAACAGTGATGGTGTGTAATTGAATGGGAAATGCATGGAGAGCCTGGGGGTAGTAGAATTATAATATAATATAATAATCGCTGACCCAGACCATCCATGACCTCTGTCTGCCAAACAGTTCAACCGACCAAGGCCAAAATGTATTTGAAAAAGGCTTTGAAAGGTTTGAATTACTTTAGGTGGGCTTGATTTATCTTTCCAGTTTGAGATGCAGTTTCAAGATGTTAGATTAGTCTATCTTAAACTACAGTATGTGACAACTACATTGGGTCCTCACAGTACAGTAATACTAATTCCTAATAAGCCTGGGTACCCAGACAAGACTAAAGTTCTGAAATTTGGGTCCTGGGTTCTAAAAACCTAAAGGGATAGTTTATTTTTTGGGGAATTTGGCCATTTGTCCTACTAACCCAGAGTCAAACTTTTGGATGGCATTTGTATGTCTCTGCATTAAGTTAAGTAGGAAAAATGGCCAAAAGTAAAAAAAAAGAAAAGAACTATCCCTTTAAGAACCCCAAGGTAAGAACATTTTCAAGCAAAGACAAATCAAACAACCCACATCTTTTTTTTCAGTTTGAAATCTATTCAAGTACAATTGGACCCGGGCCTGTAGTCAAACAGAGACAGTCAGGGGTTAAACTGGGAGGCATTAGGAGACAGAAACCAGCAGCCGACCAAGACACACCAAAAATACAGTATTAACAGAGATTTTATTTGGTTTATAATGAAACAAAAGCTTTTCAAGGAGAGCTGAGTGAACTCCCCTCCTCCCAATATGGTAGAACGAATCCCAATTTAACCCCTGAATTTACATTCATGTGAACGTGATATATAGACACTCTACAGTGACAAGACAGTCATAAGAGCTAAAGGCTGCATGCAGTGCTACCTCATATACGATTCTACATTGACGCCACTGCTGAGGACAAAATCGCATGTCTAATCATTGCAACAATGGCTTGACGTGATTCTATTGAACATAAATTGAATTTCTCATGTCTAAAGTAGAAAAAGCGGTGATATTCATGTACATGTGAGATGGCATACAGTTTATGTGAGAATAAAATGTGATTTGTAATACAATCTGTATTCTACTCAGCCCCTGTGTATCTGTGCTGTTTTTTTCTGTGTTTTTTTTTTAAAACGTAATGTGTATTTCCAACACTGCCAATTATATTTACCGTCACTGACATAAAGACCGACACGAGCGGAGATATGAGCACATGTGAGTCAAAAGACAGCGCAGACACTTTGTTATGATTGCAACGCAAATCTGATAGTGCTTCCAAGCTTACATGCAAACAATGGTTGGAGATGATGTAGAGAACCACAAACAATAAATACATTGTATAAAACATAATTTGATATCAATATATTAAAATACTATTCAAAATAATATCTTAGACAATATTGCAATATGAAATCGACCGATAAATAGTTGGTAGGCCTACACAGAGAAATATATATATTTAGGTATCTGTGTCCTTCATATTTTGCTGTTTCAACTAAATTACAATGATTTAGAGTTTCCAGACATCCCCAGTGGGTAGCAGTACAATCCAGAGAGATATTACATTTTCTTTTTTTCTTTTTTTTCTCCAACAATAACAATGAACTTACAGTACACAGTCCCATAATAAAGATATACATACTGAATACAATATAAATGTCAAGACAGAAAAATAGAAAAATATCAATAGAAATCAAAAGTAAAATACATATCAGAGAAAGTATACAGAATTTAGCAGACTGTATTTATGAGTCTTTGTGGTTGTTGTTGTGGTTGTTGTTGTTGTTGCTGTGGCCGAAGATGCTGTATCGGCTTTAGTTGTTATCTTGGCTGCGTAACTGTACTTTCGTTGTTGTTTTTTTCCCCAGTCCCGATACACACACTCCCACTCAGACACAGTCACGTGCACACACTTGCAAGTACAGATACACACAGTTGTATACAGCTCCACCCAGGGGCAGGGACACACACACACACACACACGAACACGCACACGCACAGACGTGCAAACACATCCGCATTCACGCAACTCACATGACCGTGCAGCATTTGCAGATCTGTTTCTTCTCCTTCTCCTTGTCCGCCTCCTCCCCTCCCCCGTTGGACTTCTCCTTCTCCGCCATGCTCCCGTTGGGCGGCGCCTGCTCTTCCGTGGCCCCCTCTCCCCCGGCTTTTCCCTCCCCGTCCTCGATGACTACGAACTCGGCCTTGACGTTGCCGTCCACCCCCTCCACGCCCGGGCCAGCGCGGTTCTCCTGCTCTTCCTCCACGGTCTTGTAGCCCATGAAGACCAGCGTGACGGGGTTGTCGGCGCTGGCCTGGTCGGGGCTGGGGCCCAGCAGCTTGGCCTGTATCCCAGTCACCTCTCTCCTGGGAGTCTGGCCGGAGGGCTGCACTACTCCGTTCTCTCCTGCAGGGGGCACCAGGGTACCGCAGAGAGGATGGGAGTGAGCGAGCGAGCCAGGGGAGGGTGGCAAGAGACAGAGAGCGAGAGAAAGGAAATATTCTTTTAATGATCTCCGGAAGAGAGGGAAGATTTGATAGATTAAGTACTGAGGCCATTATTAGCTCGCTTAAACTCTGTTCTTCTGACTGGGTCGGGAAGGCCGCGTCGCCATGGTTCCCTGAGTAATCTCATGATGCCGTGATACTGAACTTACCCCCATTTTCTTTGGCCACGCCCTGATCGTCTGGCACTCCTGTCTCAAGTGCCTCGATCTCCTGCTCCAGCCTAGATCAGACAGACACACGCACACACACACACAAACCAATACACACAGAACCATTTGATAAAAGCTATCCTTTGCACCATACAGACCATGATGCATAGGTAACATTCTGAGACAAAGCAGTTGACCAGTTCTACCTAAAATTATGATCAAAATGATTTCATCAAGGCTGTTGGAAAGTGGATTGGAAAATAGAATTAAATCATTAGGGATAACATAGCTGGCTAGGAGATCTAGCCAGATAACCAGATATGTTATCCCTAATGATTTTATTCTATTTTCCAATCTACGTTTTGGCTGAAGACAATATTGTTCATCTACATTGCTTAAAAAAATCTGTTAGTGAATCATCATGAACCTGTGGTGGTTGTATACAGACTTGTACTGACGGTGGTTACTGACAGTAGGTACTGACTGGCGGTTGTATATAGATACTGACCCGAGGATGACCTGCTCCAAGAGTTTGGTCTTCACCTCATCCTCGTGGAGACGTTTCTGAGTCTCCTCCTCCTCTGGAGCTCCATCCAACAGCCAGCGTTCCCTCAGCGCCTTCGACTGCATGGAGGCAAGAGATACACACATAACATCAGTAGGTGACTTGTTCACATGCACTATTCACATCTATATGGATTAGCTGTTTTCCTACACTTGTTGGGTTTAATCTATTTCACACATTCAATTTTATGTATAAGAGAGATGCAATTCCAGGTAATCCTGCCTAAAATCAGGGGCGTAGACTCCTATATACGTGATAGTCACGTCACTACGACTTGTTTAAACATGCGATTTTGGCAACATCACTTTACGAACTAAACAACTGAACCTACATCAAAACGAGCCAATGTGACTCTTAAAAAATGCCCTCTAGGACCATGCGAACTATGTGGCTGCCTGTCGAGTCTGTAGGCATGGCAACAACTCGCGCAGCAAAAGTGACGTCCCTGACAGAGCTTCCCTACTACGCGACGCGTGCGTTTTAGCTGCCGAGCAAGAAGCTCCTAGGCCAGTCAAGATGTCGAAATAAAGAAAAGTTGACATTCGGTCTGATACCATCAAAAATTGGGTTCTAGCGGTAAAACGAAGCCAAACACTGTAAAAATGCAGGAAATTGCATGTAGTGACCTACAGACCTCCTGCTTTAAATGTCACTATCACCTCTGAAATTGAATCTACGTCCCTTGCCTAAAATTGCTGCTCGCGCCATTGCGTATTTGTGTGTGTGTGTGTGTGTGTGTGTGGTGTTTCCACAGGCTGACCACTGTTTCCACAAACTTTCCACAGTTTACCCATAGTGCTTTTTTTCATAGACTCAGGAGCAGTGAATGGAATTTATTACCGGCACTTTCATCCCCCCCACAAACTCCAGAACACTATCACTTTTTTCTCTGTCTCACGTACGCTTCAGTATGGCTTCTTTCAGGAGAGATTAGTAGCACTCTAGCAGAGAGACTGGCAGAGGTCTTTAGCCGCTCTCAAATGATACTTTATCTGCCAGAATGTGTGACCACCACCCCTCTGACTTGCTGCCACTCCGTGACTGTCGGCCACTTCACTTCTGCTGCCAACTCGTTTGCCAACTCGACCATGGCGCGCTGCCAGGGCATCTAGGCCTCTGGGTTTCAAGAAAGAAAGAAAAAACACACACACACACACCCAAAAATAGAATGCTTCTGTTGTATTCTTAGATCTCCGACAGTTAAATCTAGATTCATGTAAATGAAGCCTGGGAAAAGATGGGAACGGCTGCAGGTAGTCATCGACGTCAACGAATGAACACCGGAGCCGTTACCGTTGACTTTGGATAGGAGACTGCTTCGAGGTGAACAGAGACAGTGTGTTTTGTCCTCCACTGTTAGACCTTGCGGTAAAGGACAATCCTAACAACTGGCCATAAGGGAAAATGCTCAAAAAATCTTTTGTTTCCACAAGTTGGTCTGAAAATCTGGACCTGTGCTCCATGTGAATTCCTCTCCAGTGATGCAACAAGAATTTCCAAAGCAAAACTCCCCCTCCTTTTTCTCTCTCCTACCTCGCCCACGATCCCTCCTCTCCCTCTCTCCTCTATGTATCTATCCATCAAAAGGTTCATGAACTCCTTGTCTTTATATGAATGGGGCTGTAACTGAACTGTCCGTGTGAATCTTCTTCGGTTTCTGTCTGAGTTTATCTGTTTGTCCGTCTGTTTGCACTCTCACTCTCTCGCCAAGAGTGCACAGAGTCCACGGTTCAGCTCCAGACGCCCAGCTGCACAGAGCTCTACAACACACACACACACACACACACACACACACACACACACACACACGGTGTAATTCAACACTCTGAAATACCCCAACCCTGCATGGTCTCCTGGGCATTGACTCAAGCCCTGTCCTCTCTCTCTCTCTCTCTCTCTCTCTCTCTCTCTCACCACACCCAGTCCTAAAGTCTGACATCACATAATGTACTAACGTGAGCGTACACACACACACATGCACACACACATGCACACTAGTCGTAAAAGCCAGAGCGCTGAAGCTGGCGTCTGTTCCATTGTTCTTTGGAGTAAAAGCTGCTAACGGTGCAGACAATGGGCGGAACTGTGGCTCACACACACACACACACACACACACAGATGCACACATATATACGCACAGAGTATTGGCAGAGAAAGGATCTTTAGGAGTTTACCATTCATACCTACAGTATCTTCATGTCACTGCACAGAGTACATCTGCAGCCTGTAGCATCAAGGTATTGTTGTTTTCATTACAGAATATATGAAGTTCATCGCACAAAACCTCCTAAATCCATCCTGTATAATTGTTACCATTTAGTCAAGCCAAGACAAAGTTACCTACAATAATTCATAAAAGTAAAATTTTTTTTAATTTTTTTTCCGTACGAGTTAGTTTCATGTTTTTGTTTTTTTAACGGACTCATTTCATTTTGGGAGAGAACTTCCTCTACGAATGTCTGCTTTTTCTATATTTCTCTATTCATGGCGTGTCGGCGCTCAGGGCTTTTAAACGCAGAAACACTGCAGGCTGCTGCTTATATAATCCTCTATACCATGGCTCACTAATTAAAAACACAACCCCCATTACTGTTTGCTGTGTTAACGTTATACTACCTCACCTCACTGTAACGTGTTTATGTGTGTGATTTTGTGTGTGTGTGTGTGTTTATGTGTGTGTGTGAGCTGCTGCTTAATGGTGGGGCAGGTACACCCTTATAAAACCCCTGAAACATAAATGTGTTGTATAAATTAAGACATTTATTGGGTTTTCCACTTGAACGCTGCCTGGAAAAGGAATACTTGCTTTGGTTTGCGCAAAGAGCCTCCTAACGCTCTTGTGCGGTGTGGCTACGCTCTCCCTGTGTCTGTCTGTGTGCGTTTGTGTGTGTCTGCGTGTTGAACGAAAGCGGGGTGCGGTGGGTGTAGGAGCCGTTTCCTGTTGGTGGGAGTGGGACAAAAATCTGTTTCCTCTGCCTAAGCCCACCGCATTGTCTGAGGCTTCTATGCTCTTTTGTGGAGTAACACGCACACACACACACACACACACACACACACACACACACGTATACACAAAGGTTTGATCTGAAAATAGCAAAGTGGGAGCACGCAAGGGCAATAGTGCAGGTCACAGGCCCCCCCACACACACACATACACACACACACTCATACTCTCACACACACACTCATACTCACACTTGCTGTTATCTCTGACCAGCTGAATCGTCAGGGGCTGAAATAGCTTTGATAATGCTGACACACACTGACAAAAGCTTTGACTCTGA
>OMKK01045625.1:0-11258 GCA_900302305.1 Polymixia japonica
AGGCCTATTGAGGTCAACAATGACCAAAACCAATAGGAGGCCGCAGTTATGTGACTGACAATATCATTGATATGATATAATTCAATACAGTTCAGTACAGAAAGCATATACAAAGCATATATCAACTTACAGTTTTCATTGTGTAAAGGTTGGCTATGTTGATGCAGTTGGGATCAGTGGGAGACTAAAGTGTGAAAACACTGGACAGCGCCCGGGGTTTGATCCCTGGTAGGGGATAGACACCACGTAATCTGAAAGATTTGAGGAAGGAAGTAACCACTGAGCTATGCCAGTGCAAGACAAGCAGTAGAAGATTCCCTTTATAAATAATCACTAAAGAGTATCTTTGGACCACAATGCATCATTAATATATGCGTGGGAAAAGTTCAACTTTACGAAAAACCTATCATTAGCTGCTCTACAATCAATTGATCTTTGATGGTCAGCTAGTCAAGTAAGTATCAAAACACTTTTCCCCAACCACGTCCAAGTACTTCCATTTCTTAACAAGCTACTTTTACTCATGTTTAACTACACCAAAATATGAAACATGTCATCACTCCTGAGAGTGAGAGAGTGATCTTAAATTATCATCAGTTAAACTGGCAATCTCGAAGATCTCCGAAGATTTTCATTTAAATAAATCACTGTTAGTTCACTATCTATCGGCGAATGAGGTAACACAATGGTGATTGAGTCTATGGCCCACTGATGAAAGCCCTTGCATTTGCAGTATTATGAGTATTAAGAAGCGGGTTTCTTCCCCCCTATGCATTCAAATAAGCGTTAGTGACGCGTTTTCCCTTTGAAGTGAGGTTCAATTACACACCTGCAATTACCACTTTTCGCCATAGGTGCCGCCAAAGACAATGAAACGGGAGATCTTGGAGATTACCACTTTAATGACAGTGTTTTGAATTGATGTGATATAGTTAACCAGAGACAGGACCCTCAAACAACTAGTGCCCCTCTCTCGGTGGTGTTCATATTCAGTGATTAGAGGTAATATATCATAGTACAGTGTCCAGAAACTTCACAAGTAACAACACAAGATTTTTTTAATTTCCAAAATAACCTTTATTATTCATAAATTGAATGCTTGGAACTGTTAGGCCTATTGAGGTCAACAATGAGCAAAACCAATAGGAGGCCGCAGTTATGTGACTGACAATATCATTGATATGATATAATTCAATAGAGTTCAGTCCAGAAAGCATATACAAAGCATATATCAACTTACAGTTTTCATTGTGTAAAGGTTGGCTATGTTGATGCAGTTGGGATCAGTGGGAGACTAAAGTGTGAAAACACTGGACAGCGCCCGGGGTTTGATTCCTGGTAGGGGATAGACACCACGTAATCTGAAAGATTTGAGGAAGGAAGTAACCACTGAGCTATGCCAGTGCAAGACAAGCAGTAGAAGATTCCCTTTATAGCTTTAGGAGGCAGCAGTTACGTGACTGACAATATCATTGATATGATATAATTCAATACAGTTCAGTATAGAAAGCAACAACTAAGAAAGGAGTGAGTGCTTGAATGCAACTCAATGGTATCATATTTCAATTCGTATTGTAAACTCTTCTTATAGGAAAGAATAAAGTGTGACATGGGTACTATTATTCTTAACAATGTTGGCTACTGTACGTTGATACAGCTCCCATAGCTACAATGAAATGTGAGAACGGTTCAGATTATTCTCCTCCAATCACAAACTAATGATGCTGTGTTTATTGAAAATGGCGATTTCCTAAACTGTCTCTTATGCTGGTATAACTCAGTGGTTACTTCCTCCGTCTAATCCTTCAGATTACAGTTTAACAGGATCGGCCGCTGATCCTAATCAATCAATGTTGCTTTTACATCATTATCATCGGTAAATTGATATGGTTATTAAAAGCCTGTGAACGTCTGCTGCAAACCTGTTTCTATGTGTTACTGTCGCACCTAAGAACCGCACAGAACCACAGAACAGGTTGTTATGTGTATTATTACTGATTCTGGGTCTGTCTACAATAACTGTTTTACACACAAGATTCGGCGGAATTAAGCGACACGACGTTCATCCGGTCAGTGAAGGCTCTCGGCCGAGGAGAGGCCAGCCACAGACCGCGGGTAAGATCTGCTTCTTCATTTGTGACGGTAAAGATTATATTTGTAGAGTATGGACTGATCCAGGATCCGAGCTCGTCTACTTGGGTTTTCCTTCGCGCATTGGGTCGCGCATGCGCGGAGCAGACTCCAGGTCTGTTGACAAACATCGGGGGAGGGACCATCTCGCTGTAAGTAGATCTTTGTTTAGACACTAATATATTCGCGATAATTGAATGCTGTGTGCATAATGGAGTCCTTTACATGTTATTTTAATCATATTTATCAGCAACGGCATATATTGCCCCAACAAGACCAGGCTAAAGAAAAGTGCTTTGTTTAACATCTGCAGAAACCGCTGGGCCGAGCAGCTTTGTATGAGGTTGTGCAGCAGCAGGCTGTTACAATGTGAAAGCCTTTATCTACCTACATTATAGGATGGACGCTTTGCTGCAGATCTAATGTCGTGAGAGTCATTACGATGTCTAATATCCCTGCGTTACGAACATCCATGTCTCTATCAAGTCTCTTCTCTCTCCTTTACAACTTGTGAACTTCTTTCAGAGTCTTGCTCTTGAGGGAGTGAAGACGGTCTCCTCATCCAACACTGTTGGCAAATATGAAGAGGTCAGTTGGACATGTAACTCATGGCTATTGTTGACTGATTGTAAATATTGATGTTTTAGCCTGTTGTCTCAAGGACACTTTATCAAACATAATCTGAATCCCCTGTTTTATTTTTCTCTGTGTAGCCAACAGAAGAGCCCTGACCCAGATGGGAGCGGCATTGCTGTCAACGAGGAAGGTAATTCCATGAGAGACCATCATTGTGTTGAATATGATATGTTTAAACTGTTACTTAAAACACAGATTATTTTCCAGAGAATTGATTGATGATTTGATTATGGGTGATGTATGTCTGGTCTCAGGGTCAGTAGCCACTGCAGAGGACCCAGCAGCAATTGCCACCATCCAGTCTGCTACCACTTTCTCTGAGCAACCAATTAAATATCTCTTCAAGACAGAAGGTGCAGGTGGGCAGGTAAGAAAAAAGAAAGAATGTCTTCCTTGACGCCCATGTGTCTGCTTTCTTTGTGTATAGAGAAATGGCAGCAAATGTGGGGAATGGGATAGGGCTATCACCTGGTTTTGAAAAAAGAAAATATCAATTAAGAAACATGTAGATCTCAAAGAACTTGATAAACGATATGACGACTCATATCACAACTGCAGTATCTGTCACCATAATCGTAATAAGCCTCACTATACATGTAGTATATTTCAGTATATTGTGTCGTGTCCCAGGTGACCTATAGAGTGATCCAAGTGTCAGATGGTCAATTGGAGGGTCAAACGGACGGAGCCGCTGCAGTCAGCCTGGTCACTGGTTTCCCTGCAACTACACAGTCTGTCACACAGGTGAGAATAAGACTGAGCAACTCTTATTCATAATCAAAGTTTTATCACGTGGCGAAATGAGAAAAAGGGAAACAAAGTCATTGTGGTTCTTTAGTAAGCTAGCAAAATTAAATTGCAAAAAGTCTCACTTGAACAACTGATAATCTGTCATTCTAGGAAATCTAGTGAGAAAATCTGTTTTGCTAAAATCATGCAATAATAGTACAATAGCTTTATTGCTGCAAATATTGATCTTTAATGCCTTGCTTGCTAGCTTGATGATTAGAACATTTCTTATTGATCATCAGATTATTTATTTATCCATGCCAGTGGAACATGTTGGCATTTTAGGTCTGAAGCCCCCACAGACTAATACGTATTTGTTTCATTTCAGGCTGTGTTCTCTCAGTCAGAGGGGTTGGAAGGAGACAGCACAGAGACACAATACACCTACTACCCTGCTACCATTGCTGATGCCACAACTGGCACCATGGTTACCACTGTACAGGCATCTGATACGCTGCTAGGCCAGACCACGCCCACAGGTGATGAAAAGGGACCCACCCTCCAAATGATTTAGGTGGACTATCAAACTGCAAATACAATGCTGTAGGTGTTGAACTCACATGAACTGGTCACTGGAACGTCTCAGGGTCTGAAAGCCGTCCTCCAGACAATTTGACTTCCTGCTTTCCCCCTCAATGTTTCTCCAAACAGAAAGTAGTGGTGTGGTTAGCAACATCATGCAATAGCAACACCATGGCAACTAATGATAAACAAAGTTGATTCTCACAGACACTTTTGTTTTTAGGCGTGACAGTTTGGATAGTAATACATCGTAATAGTAACAGTATTGCTTTCGGGAGGAGGTTGACATTTTGAACATTTGGTGCAAAAATAATAAACATACACTAATACAATAATAAACTGACAATAATAAACATCTAAAAAATGCCAAAAATACAGGAGATGGAGAAGGAACATATTTATTTTTCACTTTGGGCTTTGGAGCGATGAATTGGGGCCTGCCTGAAGATCTCAGGCTACAGTATGGCTCATCAGGGTTGATACTGTTTTATAACATTGCAATCTAGTAGTTAGCTAGTGCAGAGATTCTGTGAGAAGGGTGATGTGGTGGTTTTCCATGGTTCTGGTTGAAAGCTTTGCTGTAGCATTTTGATCAAGTTGTAGCTAGAAGGAAGACCATAGTGTTAAACAGGAGTCACACTAATCTGATGAAGAAGAATACAGCCATTGAGCTCTTGCTCCAGGTCACCACAGGGTATAAAAGGCCTTCCTTTAAAAATAATTCTCAGTAGTTGTGGGCCAATCACCTTGCCAAACAATGCATTTAGCATCATATGTATTCTTGTGTATTGTTGTAGCATAAGATGTTGTGTTTGTACTTATGCTTCTCCTGAATTGACATCCCCCTATGTTTTACAGGGCAGCTATATGTAATGATGTCACCCCAGGAAGTTTTGACGGGAGCCAATCAGAGGACAATCGCACCACGCACACAGCCATACATAGCGTAATGTTACATTATAAAAGGATTGCAGTTATGTTACATTAAAGAAAGATTGTATTCAACTAAATGTCAGGAAAGGCCATTTTCAAGCCACTCAAGCCAATTGAATATCTCAATTCAGTGAAATCCAACATCTTTACTGATTGTTTTTGTAGAAAGCAAGAGGCTCCTCGGGCGTCCAGAGATGAGAAAAGGCGAGCCCAGCACAATGAAGGTTAGAGCTCTGGGCTAATGCCAGAAGTTGAAGACATATTTTACCACACAATGTCTACAACATTATGAATTGTAGAGGCTTAGTGTCCACTGATTAACAAAATTAGTTTGTTGTCGTATAGTTGAGCGCCGACGCAGAGACAAGATCAACAACTGGATTGTGCAGCTGTCAAAGGCCATCCCAGACTGTAATGTGGACTATACCAAGACAGGCCAGGTGAGTGTGATTTTAGGTGTGTTAGCTGACTGAAGGCGTTTTCAGGTTTGTGTTTACTCTCCAGTCTGTATTTTTAAGATGAATGCAAGTATTGCATGTTACTGTACTCTTTTGATCAAGCGTCTGGGAATATTAAGCAGACCTGGATCAAAATATTTTTTGTATTCCTGTCAAATATTTTTTGTCTGATGGATGGCTCTTGTTTTACACAATGTAATCAAATACTTCCAAATGCTTTTCAAACATTTTAGGCAGGAAAAGATATAGAACACCTTTTCTTTTCTTTTTACAGTTTGGGATGAAAACAGAAGGACGATTTCCTCCAGATTCTCTCTCTTAAGCTTTTACGTTCTCTTGTGTTTTGTTATAGAGTAAAGGAGGGATCTTGTCCAAAGCCTGTGATTACATTAAGGAACTCCGACAGAGCAACCTGAAGCTGGGGGAAGATATTGGCACTCTTGATCGGCTCAGAATTGACAACCAGCTACTTAGACAGGAGGTATATTAGGATATTTAGCACATTTGACTAACTTGCTAGATGTTAACCATGTTTATTACATAAATTATGAAAAATCACAAGTCTATGGGAATAAAACACTGTCCAGATTTGCTGTACTTGTATTATAAGATTTATAGTCCAGGTGATATGTGAAAATTATGTTCACTTTTTCATAAAAGCATGAAACAGTTTGGGGCCCTGAACATTTTCAGAAATGTTATCATACAACTACAACTAATTTTGACAGTGTTTTATTCCCATATAAGTCAACTCATCAGTAATTACAGCTGTATTGTATATATTGCTATTACTTAGGTGGAAGACTGGAAGTCCAAAAACCAGATCCTGAGGAACCTCCTGAGACAGCATGGCATTGTGGGATCATCTAGCACAGAACCCCAGTGAGAAGTTTGATGGCAATGGGTATTTGATGAAGACCACCTTTGGGCCAAAATAGTACTTGAAATGCTTTCAGATACTTTATATGTAATTGATTGAGTATGCATGAAATAGGGCAAATAATTGAAAATTCTCCTATACATTCAAATATACTTTGCTATTTGATACTCTGAAATATTTGCTCTTAAGCTTTCAGATACTATCAAATATTTTGCCTGATGAAAACAACACAATGATAGTGGAATGTTTGACAGTAAGTTAAAGGAAAAATGATTCTTCTAACTTACTAGTTTCAAAAGTCATAAATCTGTTTTGTGACACCCTTGAATGCCTCCCTAAACAAACATATTATGATTGTTCCATCAACATTCAATAAGCTCTTAAAATATGAAACAATGTTGAACATGAACATGTTTTTCTTAAACTTTTTAAAACTGTGCTTTGCTGTATCAAATGCACTTAAGTCTCCAACCTGTTTTATTCACCCTTGATTCACTCTTTTTTTCACCTTTTACCATTTTCAGTTTGACCAGATGATACACAATATGTCATCTAGTAAAAGTTCAGCTATTTTGCTTTGTATTTTTAATGTCATTCCTTTAAGCCTAACTGGAGACAAGTTCAATTGCATTGCAACAATGTAACTAACTGAATGAAATGGAGTTTGTAAGCATTGCATTATTTGAAGCCTATGTATGTCTTTATAAAAATAAGTAAAATAAAAACTAACAATATATTGTGTTACTGTACATTATAATAACCCTCTTTGATCATTGTGAAGTTGGTAAAACGGAAGATAATTATGTATTAATTTTACTATGATTTCCGGTATAAATCATTTACAATATAGACACTGTCTCTTTAAGAAGGACTGGCTGCTCAGGCTGTCATGACGTCACGGCAGGACTGGAAGATATTTTCACTCCGTTGTATTTACATAGATCACATCTTAAAACACATCTTAAAACACTGAAGTCCCACAAATGATTTGTATACTACTGGTGGCTGGTCACGGCACCGTTTTAGAGACACAAATAAAGGTAGGTCGCTTTAAGCCTAACATGTTGCGGGCAGCCTGAATGGGTCAAAGTTCGCAGACGTGTGTTTATCTTTTCACTGCATAATGCAGTAAGATAACTAAATGATCCTAATTTATAAACCTAGATATCTATAAAGCAGATCCGCTAAAACGCAGTTTATAATGGCGTACTCTAATTTAGTGAAAACATCTTAAATATCACCTGCATTGTAGGATACAGAAAAGGAAGCTTTTAGACAAATTCCATAAGTTATGTTAAAAAAAACAGCATGTTTGGTATGCAGTAATGCTTGTGCTGATGACATTGCGTCCCAATGATTTGTAGTAATCTGTATTTGAATGAATGCTACCTCTTATTCCATCTCCCTTGTCCCATCCTAGAATGATGACACAGGCCTTTATGGTCACCTTGCTGGGGTCCCCAAGGCCCTGCTACCTGGAACCGGAGGAAAGAAGATCCTGGACTTTTGGTGGGAAACTGTCAACACGTGCGTTACAAGCAACCTGAGGATGAACATGTCTCATTTTTGTAGGACCCATCCCTTCAGGCTGTAGATGACACACTAGTTGAATTCTGCTTACTGTCTGTCTCTGTATGTCTCCCGTTTCTCTAGACGACAGTTGTTCACAGAAGTCTATCTGGTCACTAATGCAGACAAGTGAGTACAGATAGAGCATAATCTTGTGTTCAGCTCTGACCACTAGACTGTCCTATTTCAAGGCAGTACAGGTTAATTAGTCTGGAGCCAGAGCCACTTTTATTTTATTCTATTCTATTGCTCAGGTATAAGCACTATGAGCGCTGGGCGACAGCGAATGACTTCCCAGTGGAAAACGTGGTAAATGATGGTAGTACCACCTTGGAGGACCGTTTGGGAGCCGTAGCGGACCTGGAACTGGCCATACGCAGCCGTAAGCTGCAGGACAACATCATGGTGGTACGATGATGGTTCTCTGTCTCCTTCTCTCTGTCTCTCTTTCTCTTCCTCTCTTTCTGTCTCTCACTCTCTTTTTCTCTCTCTCTCTGTTCCACATAGATGTTTACATCACAACTAAACTTAGTTCACTGTATTATTCTGATAGTGTGTGTCTGATATATGATCAAGTTTCCGTGTTTCCGTGAGCAGATTGCAGGGGACATGCTTTGTGCTGACCAGAACTTTGACATTGCTCAAGTTATCCGCTTCTTTAGGTCAAAGGTGAGATTTTTCCCTTGATTTGTTAGTTTGACTTATTGCAACACAAGTTAACACTTGGTTGCAATGCACTTGCACACGTGCATGCGCATTCTCATTCACATACAGTACATAATGTAAGTAGACTGATGTACAAACATGTAATACATTGCGTCCACAAGATATCCCCATAAATAATCTATTCTGCTTCTAGTCGTATGGGTAGCAGACTGTTCAGAATTAAACAAAACAAAGACAGAGACATAGAATGTAGTTTGGTTGTATCTTTAATCAGTCAACATTTTGTCTGCAGACCATTTTTAAGATGTTTGAGATACAGCTTTGCATGACTTGAGAAGGGTCTGAAGACCAATATGTTGACTGATACAATCAATTGCATTCTGTGCCTCCAGTTCCCTCTACTTCTTCATTGTTTATGGGTGTCCTTTTTGGGAGGTGTTGTAGGCTACCTTCAAAGTTCTGTGAATTCTACGTCTACAGTCCTCAGAGTTTTGTTGCCATGCAAGCACAACCTTTTGTTTCTGCTGTGTAGCCTGGAGAGCTGGTCATATACTATGAGCTGGAAGAAGGGGAGAAAAGCAGCTCCAGGGGCATCGTGGAGGTTTGCTCTGACACCCACAGGTGAGAGGAGGCAGGTTGCTTACCTGGGTTATGGCTCAAAGTGATAGTAGTGGCAAAGCTAAGTAGTGTTGTAGTGGCAAAGCTAAGATATGTCCAGAAGTGTGCTGGCAGATGTTTTGTAAATGGCAGTCCTTTGCAGATTGATTTTAATCTCTTTTTCTCAGGATAACCCGCTTTTTGGAGAAGCCCCAAGAGGGGTTAACAAAGTCCAGATTGGCCAGCGTGGTGTTCTATTGTCTCCGTGGCAACACACTACCCTACCTCTCTGAGTTCCTCAGTCTGCAGCCGCAAGCTGAAGACAGGGCTTTTGGACAATTCTGGGTTTGTACATGATCTTAAAGTGATATTTCAATTTAACAGAACATTTTTACCTTTTAGCATACCATTTCATACCTCCATAAAAAGTCGTGGACAATGAACAACCACCACACACTGGAAATCATAGTGTCCAATAGTTTCTTCCCAGCTGTCACTGATTATTTTTTAATAAGGGTCCGCATTGTCTGAGGTCATATACTGTATATGAGAGAAGTAGGTTTTTAACCTAGATTATTTAAAATTAAACCATATCGTGGGGATATACAGTATAGGGAGGCCAAAATCAGTGGTTGACTCTGTAAACCTCTATGTGTGTGTTTAACGTGGCAAGTGTAATATGGCCAAGAATGTTCTATCAAAGTGTTTTAAAAAGCCCCTTTCAGTGATATTATCACCCAATTCAAATGTAGTAAGCCTTCATAAAGTGTTGTATGATTTTCAGTCATAATTAAACTTAGGTTCAAGGGAATCAGGAGGGGTGAGACCACAACTACATCAGTATGAATTTGCAGTAATCAGTTATTTTGATTTGTAAACCAATACATTCCATAAAAACAGTTACAGTGTAACAGTGTTAGTGTCTCATTTTCCCCCAGAATGAGATTTTAGACATTTTTTAAAACACTGAATTGAAAAACTGTGCTTGTGTATATACAGTATATGGCAAAGTTCAGCAAAAAATTAGTAACAAAGTAACAAACATTGATTTCATATGGCTCCTTTCTCTACAGGAGTGGCTTATCAATGAGAAACAACTTCATGTCTTTGGGATGAAGTTGCCTACAGGTTTCCAACTCATTGGGCAAGTGGTTAGTACCTTTACCTCCCTACATCACAGTATTGACTGTGCAAAAGGTGCAAAAGGCTTCAACATGAGAAAATGCAAAGAAAGTTTTCCATTTTCAGTTGCGTACCTTGTACTGTAGTATACCTACATTGCATTAATGTATGTTTAGACTGTTTAGTCTGTTGTCAATGATTATGGTGGTCAAATATTTGCAAAAGCGGGAGTATATTGTAAAGTATCTCAAGTTTATTCAAATGGATTCCATAAATTAGTTTGTTTTAATGGCAACATGTTTTCTGTTGATATCTCAGGGACTGTCAGACTACACAAAGTGGCTCACTCACTACTCTACCAAGCAACAAGACAAGCCTGCTAAACCAATCACATGCCGGTCATACGCCAGGTAACAACAGTTATGTACAAACTATAACAATCAGCTTCTTTCAAAGTGCCTGCAGTGCAGTGTTCCCGGAGCAGTCTGTAGTTCAGAGCCTTGCTCAAGGGCATTGTGGTAGTAATGGTAGACCCCCTAGATATCATACTGCCCACCTTCCACTTGCTAACTTATAACTATATTACAAGAATACTGTGCAGTACTTGGCTGAAGGTAGGTGTTGGACATGAACAGGTGAGGTATGACAGAGCATAGTCATCTCGTGGGCAGTGGAGCCCAACAAGGATTGAGCTCGCGACCGCTTTGTTATTTTGTGTGACTATAATACAATCTTTCGAAATGTGAAGACCAATTTATGTTGTTTTAAAGAGAGTCAGGCTTTCAATTGTAGATCACATCATATTGATAGACAGGCCAAGATCACATCTTCCTGTTGCTGTGTGATCATACATAGGGTTGGATTAATGGGGAACCCTTCTGATGGTTTCAATGGGAAAACCATCGCTATGACCATCTCTAACTTCTGGGCAGAGGTCACCCTGGTGGAGAGCCAGA
>OMKK01045641.1:6807-23413 GCA_900302305.1 Polymixia japonica
GGGGTGGAGGGGGATGGATGGGTGGATGGATGGAGAGAATGACAGATAGAGGGAGAAGAGAAGTGAAAGAGAAACTTGGCGTCGTTGGGAATTTTCTGCGAAGCTCCAAAGCGTAGTTTTCATAATAATATATTAAAAATCTTTCTTTTCGGGGTCCTTCAAAATGGTGTTAAGATGCGTCGTAGTGCCACCGCGGTGTACCAAGTTCTGCTGGCACGTTTGGCATTCGACCTTTTTTTTTGGGATTATCAGCGGTAACATTCAAATGTTTCCACATGGCTGATTTATTGGACATCTTGCTGTAACTTCACCTCGGGCTTTGAGTAACAATGTAGTGAATGTGGAGACGAGTCATATGGGAGGCTGAACGGCGCTGGCAGCACATCCCTTTTCATAGGCTATACATTGGATAAACTACCAGGCTATTCAAAGCTCAATCAGTATAGAAAAACACATATTGACAAACATCCAGTAAGTAACTAATTACTTTTTTTTTTCTTTTTTGATGAGATAAAAAACTGAATCTGAATTTAGGATCCAAATCCCAATCCAACAAACAGAGCTTCGGAGCTCCGAAGCATTCAGCTCAGCCCTAGTTTTTGTTTAACAAATTGTGAAGAGGTTGATTTGTTTTGGGACTGATGCACCTTCTAAGCACTCATTAACTTGTATCTGTGATGCTGTGTGAAGCTTATCTGACTGACTGTACCACATACGAATGTTGTACACTAACACACATACATTAATAATGTATGCACTCTTATATCAACGGCTTGCTAAAGACGTACAGTGTGGCAACCTATTCCAGAAACTGATGCTGCTGTGACCCTTTAAAGGGATATTTTGTTTTTGGGGAATTTGAGATGATTTTTGGCTGGACTGCAATAGCAGGGCCAGCCCTATAAACACAAATGTCTGTTCATCACTGAGTCACTCACTGACTCACTGATTGAGTGATGAAATTACACCATTGGTCGGCCGCGTGTTGGAGTTTCCCTATTGGCTGTTCGCTCTTTCAAAATGAATCGGCGCAACAATTTTGCAAATTGGTCCATACACGGTCCAGCCATATACTAGATTTTAACCTAGTCTTGTTCCTACTTGCCCAGAGTCAGACAAACTTGAGGATGCCATTTTTATGTCTCCACATGAAGTTTGAGGTTAATTAACTCGAACAGTTAGCTTAGCTCAATTGCTGGAAGTCTATGGGACCAAGTAGCAAAAGTAGGAGCTGTTGAGGTAAATTGAGGTAAATGAGGTAAATCCTTCAAAATGGCATCCACGTGTTCGTCTGACTCTATTTAAGTACATTTCCCCCAAAAAAACAAACTGTCTCTTTAATCTGGCCCAAGAACGCGGGAGGACGACTGCTACAGTAGAAAGGAAGGTGAAAATTTGAGGTAACCTAATTTTCTCTCTCCCATCCCCCTGATTCCTATTCCCCTGTTTTCCCTCTCATTTCTCAGCCCCAGAGCAACCGAGCTGTAAGGCGCTGTACGACTTTGAGCCAGAGAACGAGGGCGAGCTGGGCTTCCGTGAGGGCGACATCATCACCTTGACTAATCAGATTGATGAGAACTGGTATGAGGGAATGCTGCACGGGCAATCAGGATTCTTCCCTCTCAACTATGTCGAGGTCATTGTTGCCTTGCCACACTAAAAACAAAAGTGCCGCAACGAGAGCGAGAGAGCGAGTAGGAGAGATAGACCGGTAGAGAGGAAAGAGAGAGAAAGAGCGAAAAACTATTGAGGGAGGGAGGAAAGTGAAGCCAGGGATGGTTCATAGAATATTCATGTTCACCTTCATAACCATCATCATCATCATCATCATCATCATCATCATCATCGTCGTCGTCATCACCACAGACTTGCACTTTTTGTCATCTGGACTTTTGAAGGTGAGAATTTAAGAAGATGATGGCTCCTCACATTCCAGAGCAGAAAATGAAAGAATCGCATATCAACCTGTCCCAAGCAATGGTACAAGGATCAGGACTCAGGTGGACAGATGCAGAAAATCTTTACCCATAATGACAGATTCACACGTGTTTAAGGACTAACTGATGTGCTCTAAACATTGATAAGTAATGTTTTCCTTTTAACCACAAGCAACTGTTTATAGAAAATATCAATTTAAAAGAATTAAACCTGATGGTTATGACTGCAGTGAAACATGACATCTCTATTTATGTGATCTTTGTTGTAAAACTGCAGTCTATTTTAAAGTGAAATTGCTTATCCACATACAGCAAATGCTCTATGTCTGGACAAGCCAACTCAAACATCAAAGTGCTACATTTTGACTGAAATCCAATACATTTGAAAATGTCACTCTTCATGTGCTAGTAGAAGACTGGAGCCTCTCTTGATGCCACCTGCTGGGCTGACTTAAAATCACATTAAGGTCACTCAGAAACTTAACCAATGAGCAAAAATGTAGTTTTGTTTGACCTAGAAAAATACTGCATGTCAGATTTTCTTCATTTTTTTTTTTAATTTAAGTGGACATGAGCCTCAGATTTGACAGACAATTTTGATAGATAGTTTTTTTTGTTTTGTTCGTTTATAAGCTTTAGCCATTGTTAATGTTCATTTTAAGATCCACTACTAAGATACTCCACTGTGCAGCTCTTTCTGTCCAGCGGTCTGTCCGTTGCTCCTTGAAGCTTCAGGAGAACCTAGCAGGCCTCACGCAGCGGTCTGCTTGTATAGCTTCAGTGTTTGGTCAACGTTAATCTCAACTTGGTAAGGCTTACTAAATATGTGAGAATATATCGTACTTGCACCTTGGTCCTCAAATGAGATTTGTGTGTATGCGAGATGGACTTACTCCATCATTTACACGCAGACCCAAAGTGAAATGCTAATGTTGCACCTTGTTTCACTTTTAGTCGCCAGTTTGTCGTTCCTTGTAATGCGCAGTGGATCAGTCATATTGAGTGATTGTTCGATAGAGGAGGCACAGCCAAAAAGTTAATGCTATAGAAACTATCATATTGTAGGCCTTTGCACCAGTGAGGCCTATTATTGTCTAAACTGTTATTTAGAGTCATACAGCCATGTAACAAATGAATTTGGGACTTGTTTGTCTTGGTGCCTATTTAGCCTGTTCAAACTACTGGGACCGTTTTGAGCGCCCATTTGATCCACGCAGTGCCTGTATAGAAAACGCTGCTGGCAGCGTCTCAACCTCTCAATACACTACTAGCTGTCCCACCGTTTTTATCTGCCCTTGTGTCTTGGAGAATGTGAAATTGTAGTCTCTGTCTTAGACTTACTCTGACTCTGTGATTTGGATTAATGACAATGGTTCTTGATTCTTTTCCATTCGGTTGTTGGTAAGAGGGTGTGATGTAGACAGGTGTCGTTATAAACCTGTGTAGTAATTTTTAGCTGTCGAGACATCGCCTTTTGTTTTATATTTAGCTGTAGTCCACACCTGCCGATGGAGTCTCCTCCAGCATACAGTGTATGAGGGAAAGACCAGGGTTGAAAGGGAGCACATAAAGGGAAGAGGAACAACTTAAGATGTTCTTCAATTTGGTTGATTTTGAAAGCCTTTGCTTACCAAACATGAATCACTCTTATTCAACCCAGTGGATTAGAGTTGTCTGTAGACTTCATTTTGGGGTTTTTTTTTTTAAATTGTGGAGGTTTTGTTTCTGAATAATGCACACATGCGATGCTCTTCCACTGTGCAGTGCATGATGTCTGCATTTATTCTGCTAGTTCCATTTAATAGTCCTGATCTGTTCCTTCCAGTATCTCTATCTGTTCATCACTCCATTCTACCAAATCACTTCCCCCACTCCTGGGTTTTGCGCCTTTCTGATATGTTTACATGTCTCGTCTTAGTACATTTCAGTGGTCATATAAAATGCAGGGGAAAGTTGAAAACCGATATTTGGTGCTGACTGGATCACACATTATCAAACAAAAGTCCTTGCTAGCTTTCTTTTAGTGCCTTTGGGAAAGAAAGGAGGGAAAGTAACCAATACAACAACCAAAATAACATAGCTACTTAAATGGTCATGAATTTCTTTACTTTTGATTTTGTTTTTTGTTTTTTAGCCGTTGGCACTTTGCTGTGTACAAACTAAGATGCATGTGTACACTGTGCGTCTTGGACACTACAGGCAGTTTCCTGGACATGGATTGAGAAACGTATTCAGAGACTAAAACAGTTTATCACCAGAGCTCCAGTGGAAGTTGTATTTGAGCTGGAATTAGGTTTAATCCATGTTCAGAAAAGTGGCCCCCGTGATTTTTATAAAGGGTTATGTACCTGTTTAATCTGTCTAGAATAATATTTTAAACAACAAAAAAATCATTCTGGCTCTCTATAGTATTATTTTTTATATACAAAACCTTACAAACTTTTTAAATTAATCTTTGCATGTAGTCCTATATGATGCCTTGTAAATGTATGTTAGTTTAAGTTTCCTTCTTACTTTATGGTATGTCATGAGTACAGAATTTAACTGCAATATTCATTTATTATCAAAATATTTGTACTTGTCTTGTCTCCAACCTTCCCCCTTTGAATAAATAAACAGGGAAAATAGCATTGTCTTGGTGTATTTAATAATGTGTTCTTCTTAAACCAAATTATAACTGGCTTCGAAAATGCATTTCACACATTTAAGCCAAGGACAGGGTGCAAAAGGTAAAAAATAAGGTTATTACTGTGAATACAGAGGACTAACAGCAGTATACAGAATATCATTCTACGTTCTTTTCAAAGACATCGAAGAACATTCACGTTTAAATAGTTCCAGTGTGTCTATTGTAATGGTTTGTAGATCATCAATCAGCAGGCTTAAGGCATCACTCTGTCTTCATACTTGAACATCACACAATCCACAATTAATAAATACAGTACATGTCAGGAGGAAGAAAATTACTGTCAACCCAGAAGGCTGATGTTTCACAAAAACTGTCAGAAAGACAGTACAGGGGCACATTCACAGCACACAGACATACTCGGTTCGATATACTACTAGATAACCAACTGAACTTGCTTGGCAATATGGAATCAAATTACTTGTCCCAGAATGCAACCACCCAACCATGTGACTTGAAAAAGGCAAAAATATACTTTAAAAAGTTTCTGATGTAATGCTGATAACAATTGGACTCAAGTCAACACACAGACCTTTGCACACTGGGCTAACGTGTTAAAGAGTGGTAAAAGGCCATGCATCGGAAATGACACTGCTTCCTGTTTTGTAATAGGACTACTGGAGTAATATGTGAAATATTTCAGTGAAAAGTGCTGAACCAAATTTCTGATTGAATTAAAGATTTTGACCGGTATATATTAAACTACCCATTTCACTGTTTTTCCAACCTCTACATTGAGTAGTCAATAAAGGCAATGTTTTGCACATTCAATTTTAACCATACATATCTGGCATATCTGCTCATGCCACAGAATTCTAACACAAACAGGCATATAGGTCCAGGTGTAAGCAGCATACAAACACACAGACAGGGTTTTCTTCTGGTCCATAAAACTATTCCTTTTTAGTATTATTAAAACAATATTTAACTTTGGTATAACATTTCATTTTTAAGACATGAGTCTTTTCTGACACTATTGCCTAATATTAGTTATTAATGCTTTGTGATTGGAAGACTGTAAATTCTACTTAAAACACATTTACAAGTTTTATTTTTTTCTAAAGACTGGCCTGCTTTTTCCAGAAGTAATTTTACTTCTTTTCATTGTAGATAATGCAACTGGAGGAAAAAGCCTAAATAACTAGTAAAAAACACACTTCAGGGGCGAATGTCAGAGGTTAACTGCCCTAAAAGTCATAGCAAAATACGTTTTAAACCATGACAATGTTGTACCAAAGTAAAAACATTGCTAAAACATCAGGGTATTTTAAGCATCTGTGCATTGCTCAAG
Organism: Polymixia japonica; assembly: GCA_900302305.1. Taxonomy (NCBI): domain Eukaryota; kingdom Metazoa; phylum Chordata; class Actinopteri; order Polymixiiformes; family Polymixiidae; genus Polymixia; species Polymixia japonica. The sequence goes on from OMKK01045641.1 coordinate 12,722, forward strand.
TACTTTTCACACGGGTATGTTTAATAGCACCATTCCTGTCAGATCTGTAAAGGGAAGAGCACAGAGGCATAAAAAAAAGGAAAAATTGTAATGAAAAGCAGCCCCACATGCAGAGGGCCCACTCAATGCATGCCGCACAGCTGACTGTAGACGTGCTCCAGGATCTGGGAGTAGGCCTGGTCTTTTGGGGCGTGGCCACTCAAAGAGCCCTGAGGAAACAACACCAAAAAAGTAGGTGAATATCTTGAGTTTAACATGAAATCAGAGACATTAGCAATTAGCCTGATGAGTAACTGGCAGAATGTCTGCTTTTGAGTAATGAGTTCCCCAGCTTGGGTTCATAACTGTTAACTGTATTGTACATTTCTGATTTCCTGTCACCCATCCTACCTTGATTTTGTCCATCATTGTAGTATCAGGACACCAATACTGATTAAACTGGACTAAGTCAGGAGCTGCCTTGTAGTAGTCAACCAGCAGCATCTGTGGAAATGATATTGATTTACAGTATTTGCAAAACCAATCCATTTGAAATGTGATCAAATTAAGAGTAGAATTTTCACCCAGGGCATCAGAGACCTAGTGGTATGCTCTTAACATTCAGACTCTACTGCACACTACTTTATTTATTCTGATTTAATCATTTTCAAAACGTATGTATATTCATTGTATTTTACAGCACATTTACTGGATAAATGAGGCTACAGTACCATCTCATTGAGGACGTCGCTGGTGAGAAAGTTATCCTGTACATAGGTGACCTCTACAGCCACTGGGATGCCATAGTCACTGGGCCTTTGCTTTGGGAAGAAACATGGTACTGGTGAATAAGTTTAACTGAACCCAACTGAAAATTAAAAAATATTTTCTTCATAAAACTATGAAATCAATTTCCAGGTATACAGTGCCACAATCTAAAGTCACTGACATCTGTTTACATTAACAATATCTAGGCCTAACTTTAGGCAAGAGATAGAACAAGAGGAGGAGGTGAACTTCTACATTAGACGGTCAGTTACGACTGTGTCCTTACCTCAGGTGGAGGTACTACCCAGAATGGTGTTATTGTGGATGCCACACCCTGGTTACCATGGTAATAAGGGCCTGAAAAAGAAGCGAAGGATCAAAGCTCAGTGTCTATCTTCAATCCTTCTGCTTGAACGTCATGCTGAAGCCTATTTTCAAACTTAATGCTCCATCAGAGTCTTCATTTACCCATCATATAATTGACTATCTGAGAGACTGTCTTTCAACTAGACAACCTGGGTTCTTGTGTCATCAAGCATCTGCCCTGCCGAAGTGTCACTGAGCAAGTCACTATCTCTGCCAACTCCAGCCGCTGTGCTGTAACTGTCCCTGTGCTCTGATCTCCCTGTGGAGGGAGGCAAGCAAAAAGCTGATTTTCCCTACAGGGATCATTAAATTATCCCATTATCATTATCCAAGTTTTTGCCTAGAGTAAGTCTAATGACTCCACTCCTCATACCCTCCAGCCACACATGTCATAAGCAGGTACTGACCACAGATGATGCCCAAACATGGCTGGAAGCCATTGCTGGAACCCTGCAGCCTCAGCTGGTGGTCCATCTGGGAGTCAATGTCCTGGAGCGATGGGAGGGCGGGGCCTCGTGGATGACTGTGGTACCAGCCCACCAATGACAATCCTCGCATAAACAGGTTCTGACAGATCTGGAATAGAATAAGGGTGACATAGACTAATATCAAATTTCAGATAAATTTCACTTTCACTTATAACAGTATAACAGTACATGATTGTGTGCTGATAGTGTAATTTTTACAGACATTGTAATTTTACTGTACAGCAAAACCTAAGTAATTCTACTTTTTTGGAAATGTAGATCATTCTAAATACCGGGGAAATACTAAAATGCATGCGTCCATATTCCAAAATACCTTACAGCCTAATTTGCAGTCTGTTGGCTTTTTTTAATCGCATTTATTAACTACAACATTCTAACAAATAATGGAAGACATTTTTGCATTGCAGCATTTTTCATTTAAAATGCTTGTTCTGTAAACTAGTCAGTTAAGATGTCTGACATTGCGACAATGATGATTGAAGGTTTTGCATATTTCTTAAGGTATACATCCTGGTATTGTAGACAACTAAGCCTTGAGCATCTTACCTCCTCTTCCACAGCAGAAGCAGAGTCTCTGTCTGCCAGTCTGGTCCGACAGGGGAAGGCCCTTAAGACAGTCAGTACTGAAAGACAGGGACAACAACCACAAAAAAGAACAACGATAACAACAGTTTGACAACAAGAACAACAAAGGTATGAACGATGGCCTTAAATCTTTACTTGTACATTGTTATCGTCCTTTATTGTGTTTTGTGGTGCACTCCTGTACATCTTCATTGTGTTTGCTTATGAAGGTTATCATATTATTTACTGTTAGTCTGATCAGCCTGTGTATCTAGTGTGTTCTTTGTTTTTTACGAGTGTTGATGCAGAGTGTACTCACGTTGTGTGTTTGTATCCCATCGTCCTCCCAGATACCCCACCACCTCGCTGGTGGTCAGGTGACAGTGGAAGTCCTGGGGCCGACATAAAGGCAGCAAAGTCTCAGTCTCGAGCTGTTCTTTGACAAGTATCTGCCTCTCTGCATTCATTGACTATTTGAGCTATAATTGAGTCTTTAAAATATAGTTGGTGCTTACCATCAGTAGCAGTACATTACTGGACACAGCTACATTGAAAGGCTGGAATCTGTTAATGGCTGAGAAGGCTGATAGCTCCACTAGAGTGTGAGGATCTCTGAGGAGACAAGTCAGATTATGGTCACATTCGCTCCATGTAAAATAAACTAAATGCTATCTAGATTTTTTTTAAAAGCAGTCTGAATAAAAGCTAGTACCTTGCAGCATCCCTGGTGCCCAAGGTGCAGTATCTGACAGGAATTCTTTCTCTGTCGGTTCTCCGTGGCACAATGATGTCTGTCACAGTAAAGACGAATTTATCTAGCACCGCTTTTCTACAGATTCCTAGTTTGCTAAAATCACATAAATATCAAACCACAAGAGATAAGTCAAAACAGTATATTCAATGCCTACAACTTCTCGTGGAAATGTTTCATTGGCCCAACCCGGTCGTTATTTCTGTCTGGTTTTTCAGAAGAAGAAAAGCACTCCTCACAGAGCGGAAGCAAAACTGAAACAAGCAAGGACCCCTCACCAGCGATACTGGTGCCGTTCTCAAAATGATATAGCAAAGGTGCAGTTCTCAAAATCGAAAGGCTGTTTGGCTCAGTCACAAAGGGGCAGACGTAGGGGCTTCAGAGGGTTTCATAACATAACAAACAGCCTGTCTAACAGTCTGTCTAGGCTAGCCACGTCACAGCATCAGACATACGTCATGTCATGCGGGAAATCCTTACTGGATCTGCTTAGAAAATTCTGTTTTCGTCCAAAATACTCGTAAATGGCCTAAATGGACATTTTCGGACTTGGTTCACTGTGGTAAACCATCATACAGCAGCAGGACGCATGTATCAGCTCAAAAACCCCAAATCAGTCACGTGGGCCTTTAAGAATTCTTTGTAAATTAAATCTGGATGGCACAATAAAGTTCAGTATATAGAATAGAATAGAATAGAATAGAATAGAATAGAATAGGTCATACCGTGCAGCCCAGGTTTGGTATTCTTGTTCTTTTCATCTGCCTGCACAGCTGTTTTCCCTTCTTCTTCATCTTCTTCATCATCCTCTTCACTAACCAAGCTCTGGCACCACAGCAAAACAGAGTATAGACAGACAGACAAGCAGAGATAGACAGATAGATAGATAGATAAAAAGATGTTACTAAATAAATGTATGTATATACAGTATGTATATATATATAAAGTCAACATTCCCTATCCCTACTATCCCAACTATCCCTAAATTTCTTTGCTCTTGTCTCACCATGTCTGCACTTGGCTGGTATTTGTGCAGCCAGCTGGTTTTGTACTGGACCAGCTTCTGTCCCTGGTAACGTACTGAGGCCCAGCCACAGCCAGACTTCTTGGCTGGGTTGACCAGGCGCTTACAGTGTGTTGCCCAGGCGCTTGGAGAGTTAAAAATCTGGCCAGTCTCCACCCAGCGAATTTTCCCATCATTCAGCAGGTCCCCCACAAACTTCTTTCCCTTTGGGTCAGAGAAGAGCGATGAATTGTAATACAAAAAAAAACAAAAGACAGATACTAAATTAAAATACACAATGAGGAAAAATCTAATTCTAAGCATTTTAGCTGATGCTAAAATTGTAATAAAAGCGTTGCTGGGATAAAAACCTGTGACTTTCTAGTTACAGGATGGTCTCTCTAACCCCTAGGCTACAATTCTGCTCAATGTCCCTTCATAGTGGTGGTAAAAATGTGTTGGTACAAATTGACAGAAATTAGACTTCTTTAAAACCAGGGAGTTTGCAGGTAGGTTGGCAGGTGTTTGCAATTAAACATCATAATCATTAACATGCCACAGTAATGTGCCACGTATGCTCACCGTGTATTACAAGAATATTTGAACACTCTACTTGTCAACATGACATCCTTACTGCTGTGTATCCAGCAGTGATATGTGCCATTACCAGGTAGTGTATGGACAGCGCTCCATCTCCTGGCTCTACCAGGCCATCCTTGAGCAGCACTCTCAGGGTAATGCCTCTCCTGGTCAACAGGGAGCTACGGCCACAGCTAGACTTCATGTCTGCCTCCTCTCCTCCACTCAGCTCCTCCTCATCTTCCTCTCCTCCATCCTCCACCACCTGTGGAGAGCTAGGTGGCTCTGAGCCTGGTGACACACAAGCAACCACATGCACACAGGAATGTTATTTTGTTGCAAATATGTCTGTCTGAGAGAAAGCCGTCGTCTATATTGCTATTTCTTTCATCATCCTATTGCTGAAAGCCATACTATAACCTTGATATGATATGGTTAATGTATATGTATACTTTCACTTCAACACCTGTGAAAGGTCATGTTATTCAGAGGTCAAGATACTTCAATATTAAACCAGCAATATTGACTTGCAGTTAAGTTAAATCAGGAAGCGGGCATAATAAATGGCCATTAATTTCTTCATGATTTGTAATGGTTTTAATGGCAGGTTTATTGCAATGGCAGCCACCGTCGTTCATAATTCATATCTATAATATAAAAACTCTACCCGGGTGAAAGAAATCTCAAGGGGACAAAAGACCCAAAACATAATTTAAATTGGCGTTTCATTAATTACCATTATGCTATCATATGCGGTTGGCCTTTGTTTTCACGTCCAATTAGGTATGCCTTTCTCCGTAAGACGAGGCCTGCTCCTCATTTTAATCTTACTCAAGAATTATAATTAAAACCCTAGTTTCATTATTCTCACCCATTTCTCTGAAACCGTCGGAGAGCGCCTTTAAATCCAACTCCGTCAAAAGCTGTTCCTTTTAAGGGCACTTAAGGCTTATGAAGTGAGCTCAGAATAGATTTTAACAAATACACTTCGCCACACTAGCCCCAGCTATTATTCAAAAACATAAAATGAAGGCGTCTGTGTCTCTGCAGTGTAGTTTCCTTGTTGTGTTGCTTTAATGTCAATTCCCCTCCCCTTTCTTTCTCCCTCACTCCCCGTCCTTGTCACTCTCCCTGTGTTCTTCTAAACGTTTTTGTCTGATTCCACGCCATGCCTGCCCATCTGCCATTATTCACATGTCCATTAGGCTTAAAAAATAATAATAATGCGGCGTGAAAACAGATATGTGTGTGCGGGGTTGTGAAAGATCTCACACTGGAAAAAAAAGATCATCTGAGTCCATTAATTTCTGTTTCCTCCGGAAAGATAAGTGTCGCGTGCTACCAGCCCCGCGCGCTCGAGCCAAACGCTATTTTTGTGTTTTAACGCTCGTTAAAGCAATAACGCGGAGCCCAAAATCATGTATTTTCCACGTATAAATCACTACAGAGTGGCTACGGCGAGAAATTAAGTTGGATAGCGTAAAGTGAACGTCTTTATCCCGTCCTTGATAATGTATATATTATATGTGTGTACATTGTATTCCTGTAGGGTTTTGTTCGCGCTACCCTTCTCTCCACCCCCCACGCACCCCTCGCGATGTTCCCTCTTTATCTCTGAAGGGAAGCAAATGAACGGGACGCAGCCTGAGGAGGGCAGCAAACCACAGTTGATTACCTCACGGCCCATTGTTTTTCCAACAGGCGACAGTCTACACAACTTCGAATGACCTGAACCCTGCGGGGAGAGGAAAGGTTACGTTTCAGATTAGTTTCAGTAGAGACCGGGCCTCGGGAGAAATGTGTTTTCCGTCCTTGTGAAATATCAAACGCGAACGACGTCAGAAGCTCACCTGTAAAAATTGAAAATGCCCGCCCAACTGGTGAACTGACCAATCAGGCGAGAGGATGTTGTAGACGCTTCTTGTCACACTAGGTGACAGGTGCGCTGTCATTCGGGCGCTGACTGTTCTCCTGTGTAGATGTGAGGAGACATTAGTCTTAGACAGGTAACAGAGGAGCATGCAAACTAGTTTCTTGCAATATTCTACAGCATAGGCTTACTGAACCATCAGATAGTATTAACCTTTCTTTATAGAACTAGTGTGCTGAAATAAAAGGTGAAGTTTTTTTAAATTATTTTCGAAGTTTTTATCTCGCTTGAGAGAAGGAAGTCACTGTGCCCCTCTACCCCAGCACACCCATGGCTAAGCGAACTGGGCGGCTGAGGATCCAACTCCCACATTGCTATTACGAGGGATACTTGGAGAAGAGGTCATTCAAAGATAAGGTAGGCCATGTCAGATGAGGAATTGATTACTTTATTTAAAACCCTGTAAAGTAGATGTTAAAGCAATCAAGTAAAGTGAAATAGATTGCAAAAAGGTAGGGTTATGTTTAAAGTAGTCCTTGGTCAAGTGCAGTTTGAGCTATAGACCAAATATATATCCACATATTACACACACACATATTGTAGCTACGTATGTATGTATCTATCTTTGCATGTGTCTATCTATCTATCTATCTATCTATCTATCTATCTATCTATCTGTCTGTCTGTCTGTCTGTCTGTCTGTCTGTCTGTCTGTCTCTCTGTCTGTCTGTGTGTGTGTGTGTGTGTGTGCATGCCTGCGTGCCTAGGTGTTTCCACATGAGTGATTGGCATCTCACAAATGGATGCTGGGCCACTGTTAGAATGACCAACGTTCCACTACACAATATGCAGTCTAATAAGTTAGACTCAAGAATAGATAAAAAATAGTTTTATTTTGTACTTACAAAATTCCTACCTTAATTGATCTACACTGCCCTTAGTCAACAAAGTATGATTGCCGTATAAGATAAGGTGTATTGCTCTTATAAACATGTGGAAGCCGATGCAGAGATCTAGCCACAAACGTGACCTGGCTTGTTTAATGATTAACTCTAGTTATCAGGAGGAAAGGGACTGTTGCCATTTACCCCACTAGGCTAAGTGTTGTTTTCCATGGGCGGAGTATTCTAAACATGATGAATAGCTTCTGGTAAGTATGAGGCTGTTGTATGGACTTTGATTTTCCGAAGAAGGGGGATAACACCGACATCACTCCTTTGTCTCTAACTGGTCTGACTGCATTTCTGTTGAAGGTGCTACTAAAATTTGAACAGGCTAAGAACAGACAGGATCAACATTCTATCACAGTAAAGACTCAAACAAGCAAGGCAGACTTTCCATAGACATTGAATACTATTAAAGGTTTTTAGATCCTTACATCCTATACAAGAGATTGATCTATTTTTGTTCCGTGTAACTAACCTACCCTTTATAGAATTTTAGGCTAATAGGCTTAAAGGCCTTGAACAAACAGTGGTGACCATAAACTCTGTTTCATGCGTGCAAAACTAGCAGCTCACACTGCGAAACAAACAACCTGAGGAAGCTGGACAGTTAATAAAATAACGATGGGCAAGGCTAGCCCCGTAATTCCATGTACTTTGTTTGTTGTTAAGTTTACAATCATAAGAATTTTTTGCTGCCTGTGAGAAAAATGCTGCAATCTCCTTGATACACGGAAAGTACAGTGTCTCTCCAATCACTTCTGCCACAAAGATATACTACCACTAACACAGTAAACTGTAAAGTTTTATATTCAAAGTTCACGACCTCTTGACTCATCAGGTCTAAGTGGAGCTTAACACCCGCATCATAATACATAGACTTCCTTTTTGACATTTCTACCAGTTTTTCTGTGCCACCATGTTTACTGCAAATGACTACTAACCACCTTTTCTCTCCTTAACTGTGTGCCTTCCTGTTTCCTGTCTGTCTGTATGGTCGGCTATCTCTTCCTTTGCCTATCTCTATTTTTCATGTTGTGTGTTTGTGCAGACATCTCGTAAACTGTGGACCTGTCTGTGCGGAAACAGCATGTTCTTCTTCAACAACAGCAAAGATGCAGATGTAAGTTAACTTGTGTATGTACTTGTGTGTTGGCCTTAAAAAAAAATTCAGCACTGTTATTAATAAAATCTGTACTTGATAAAACCAGTCACTGGGGATTGTCAGTCTCATTTGTGTGTGTGTGTGTGTGTGTGTGTGTGTGTGTGTGTGTGTCACCAGTACGTAGAGAAGTTGGACCTCAGTGGTTTCATCTCAGTAACAGATGACTGCAGTCGGGACCGTAACTTAGATGCAGCCAGACTCAACCTCCGACTAAAGGATGAAGATATCAAATTCACTGTAAGGAATAAATATCTAATATTTAAATCAATATTGTCAGCAATAGCGAAAAAAAACTCTTTTTTCATAGTATTAATTACATCTCTCTTCTCAATCCTTCATACAGGCCTCTACTCTCGAGGCTCGTGAACTTTGGAAGGGATTTATCTATTCTGTGGTTAAGGTCAGTGGCACATGTATGGGGATTATAGTAGCAGCACGAGCTGAATTTGAATGCTGTTAATTTGAATTTGTATTGCTCAGTTTGAAATTGAATGGAATGGTTTGAATTTAAGTTTGGTCTTTCTTAGCCTGACATTGCCAGACCAATTCGCAAATGCGAATTAAATCTGGAACCTCTCAGTTCATTTCCAAGGAGCGTTATCAACGGGCACAGACCAAAAGCGCTTTGAGCTACAATCCTTGTATGAAAGGCGCTATATAAATAAAGTTTATTATTATTATTATTATTATTATTAAAATGCCTCTGGATGCAATTGGATAGGCCTACAACCAATCAGAGCGCAAATATATTATTAAATATACTACTAATTATTTAAAGTGGCACCTATGGTGAAAAGCGGTAATTGCAGGTATGTAATTGGACCTCACTTCAAAGGGAAAACATGTCACTAATGCTAATTTGAATGCATGGCAGGGAAGTCACCACAGACACCCGATTCTTAATACTCATAATACTGCAAATGCAAGGGCTCTCATCAGTGGACCATAGGCTCAATCACCATTGTGTTATCTCATTCGACGATAGATAGTGACTTACAGTGACTTACCTTAATTTATGTTTCAAAGAGTAGGGAGAGTGTATTTTTTAGGTTTTATACCACTCGTTTATGGAGAACAAAACATCTACTATCACAGATTATCATGTCCTATTTTACCTAAGACATGAAAACATAACAGCCATAATGATTTATATTTATTTATTGAAACTGAAAATGGAGGGAATTGATGGGTTTTACTTTGTTTATTTTGAGGTAATTTTGTAAGATTGCAGGTGCTTGTGCTTGCAGGTGCAGATCTCAAGGTGTCAAGGCACCCTATGACCTCTGTTCCTTATGTGCACCATATATAATCATGCCTATGCTGTTTTACTCTTTCACTGTTTTGAGATTCCCCCGTGACACTTCAAAGACCAACAGGTGTCTCGGTGGGAACCTGGGCAAATGTGGTGAGAACGCAGGTCTCGTAACAGTGTCAAGGTCTAACCCTAACCCTTGAACTCTGTCACTACTGTCCCATAAAAAATTTACACAGACATGGCATGTACAGTTTCACAGTTTGAAGATTCCCTAAAACCACCACTTTCCTTGATTTGACCCACACCGGTGGATCTAAAATCCATTTCACAGGTCAAATTTGACCTGGAACAGCCTCAAAAAGTTAGACTCAAGAATAGACAAAAAATAGTTTCATTTTGTAGTTACAAAATTCCTACCTTAATTGATCTACACCGCCCTTAGTCAACAAAGTATGATTGCAGTACAAGATAAGGCGTATTGCTCTTATAAACGTGTGGAAGCCGATGCAGAGATCTAGCCACAAACGTGACCTGGCTTGACTAATTTTGGGTCACTTTAGGAAAAGTCGTGAAATTACAGGCTAAAAGAATGGCATTTAGGGTGGTTTTACTGCTGTCAAATGCCTTTTGTACTGTGTATTTTATTTTTACTCATTTGGAACCTGTGCTAGTGTTTTGAAATAATTATTTGATATTGAGTCGGGCCATGAGTTAGTGTATGTAGAGAAAGATGTTTTGCATTTTGAAATGTAGAGTTGGTATTTAATGAACAAACTGGTTTTGAGCAGAAAACTAACTATTTGGCTGCACATCCAGGGTCGAGCAAAGGTTGAATCAAACTACTTTTCAGCCAAGTTTTGAACAATTGCTTTCAAACCCTTCTTTCTTAACAGCATTCAATTTCAGCTCCTGCTGGCACTGTAATCGCCCCGTATACATTAACGTTTATTTTTCTGTAAC
>OMKK01045668.1:0-11285 GCA_900302305.1 Polymixia japonica
GGCTAAAGACCCACTAACTGCTGTCCTTTATAATTTCCTAATCTTTAGGTCTGTAAGTCATCACTATGCTTTATGTTTATACTGATTTTTATATATTCGTCTTGCCCCTTCCTCAAGAGATGCCACAAGTAATTGCTCCCCTGCCACGTTTCCCCCATTGTGGGATGTGAAGATGCTTGAATACAGTGCAGAGGAGTAACATAGTCTCAGAATGCCTATTGCCAGTACAGCGATTAAGGCCCTTGTACCCACGCTTCATGCTCACCACCCCTCCACCAAACATGTGAGCCTCATGTGCCCAAGGTCTTGCTGGCAAGCTCAGGTGAGAGGTAATCTATTCACAGCCCCATGAGAAGTGCCAAAATATGACCTCCTTTCCCAAGTCTAATACTGGACTTTCCCATCACCTGTGCTACAAATACCTTTCCTCCCCTGTCTGCTACAAATGTTTGTCTTTTTGTTAGTGCTAATGTCTGCGTTACATTCTTCCATAGTATCATGTGGAGGGGGGGTTCTAAAGCACCATGGGCTGCACCAGCCAAATTGGTCAAGTTGTCACTGTCACCAATCCTGTGGCCCTGAGAGAGAAACCCGCACCGGCAGTGAACTTTCCCCAACCTTGAGCTAGACAGGGACAGGTCAAGCTCCGCGAGGCAAGAGATGGAGCCCAGACTAGGGAAGACCAGGTGTGGCGTGTCCATTTGAGTCTCTTACGTTGGAATCTAGTTTGAGTTGCATTGTACACTGATGTTTGCACATAAGTGGAAACTTTAACAGAGCTCTGCATTGCACTTACCAAACTATTTGATACACGTTGTAATTTGTACATAGGTTTAATTTAAGATGATGGCATTTAGATGATGCAATAAGACTTTGTTTTTATTTTTTGTTTAATTTAGTCCTTTTTTAAAAAGCCAATGCATCTCATTGCTGTAACAGAATTTACACATGGCATGTCTGTTTCACATGTTATGCTAGTGATGGTTGTCTGATGAAACATCCGACAGTACCTTTGACTTTGTCTCATTCTGCCTGGCATCTTGTGCTATCGTTTTTACGTTGTGTTGTGCGTGCAGGTTCATCTGTCCAAGGCATATGTTTTAAGGCAGATTCAAAGGGATTGTTCACCAGTGTATTCATTGTTGACTTAACGCAGTGTAGACCTCGCTACAAGCCAGCTGTGTTTGCTTCGCCACACAAAAGCCTTGTACTTAAAATATTAGACACTAGAAAGCACATGTGCTCTTTCAAGTTTGCCCTTGCAGTCTGTGCTTAACGTTTCAATAAAATGATTAGCTTCCCCTCCCAAACAAATTATTACAGAAGAGAACTTGATTCTAAGGAGATTTGTCTTACAAATAGGTCAGGATGTTCTTTAATTAGAGGAAATGATTTTTAATTTAAAATACAACTGGTGAGACATTTCCACTTTATGATGTTGCAGGTTGTTTGCGTCACCATACAGTATATTTGTCAATTTTTCCACTTAATGATTGTTTCATATATAACGTAACTCATACCAAACTTGATACTGCAGATATGTAATTTGACTTGTTGGAGAAAGATGTTAGTGATTAAAAAGTTACATGTTTCATTATATTTATAATTCATATTTGTATTGTTTAGGTTCTATAACATAACCTAGCCTGAATTTTGTCTTTTGTCTCGTGTATTGTGATTGTTTTTCTTTAATGGTCACTTTAAACCCAAGACCATTAGCCAGAGCACCAATCACGCAGGCGTAATTGTGTGCTGCTGCCATCATTTACTGTACCTAGCATCTATGTTACATGCGTCATGTACTGTAAATGTGTTATTAATTTTAGGAATTGTTCATTTCAAAGGTGTATACTGATTCTGATCTCTCATTCTTTACTCGAACTCACTGGAGAGAGCTTGATGAAATCTGCAAACGTGAATCTGCAAAAAAAGAAGGGATGTTTAAATGTTCATACTCATTTTTATTATTCTAATTATTATGGCCTAACCAATGTTTTGTTTTGCCACCACTCTCACCAAAGTGCTTGTTTAACTAAAGAATGCAGCAGGAGGGCTAACACCAGGTCTGGGATGGACTGCCACTGTACTGTTTAGTGTCTGAAAGAAATCCTTTGAAACTGATGTCAATGTTAGCCAAATTACCACTCTGCTTCTTTTACATTTCCCATTGTGTGTCTGAAGTAAGTTGATAATCTTGAATTTTATATCCTGTGGATTATTACTGGAAGTACAAAATAACCTTAGATGTAGAGGCAGTAGCTTTTTTTCCACATTTTATCATGTTTTGATTGAAGACATTTTACATACATTTTAGTCAGTTTGTGTGGTGCAGTTGTACCCAGTTAAAATAAATGCCTGCCTTAAAAAGGTACTTTGTTCTTATTTGTCTCATTGTGCCCATCCATACAATGTGAGTGCAACAACAAATCAATGCAAGTGTATAATATAAAAATATATGTATTGCATTTAAAAAACAAATTGACAATGCATAGAAAAATGATAATTTGACACTTTTACAGTTGAAGATAAGGGGTTCTACTAAAAGACATTTCATTTAATTTCACAATAACATTGGCAGAGGCACTATGTGATATTGATAACTCTTTGATCTTGTACAGCATCATAAAATAACACAGTAATAGATTTCATGTGTTCAATAAGACTTCACTATGAGCTGAGGTATAGTTCCAAGTACAAAATCACTTGATTTTAGTGTCCAAGTTCAATATGAAATCTGATCAATGTGAAATGGAATGTGTGCAAACTTACTGCCCTGGCAAGCAAGCTTTTACACGGGCAATATATCTGTGATAATATACCAATGTTAGAAATTATATTCATACTGTATTAAAGTTAAACAATTTAGGAATATTAAACAACTCAGTATTGTCCATGTCCGTCAACTTAGAAATTTGGGCACAAAGCGAGAAATGAACATAACATGGATCACAAGAGAAGCAAAGCGTTGCTTAATTTGGTTGTTTCTTTTCCTCTTGAACCACAGTGTTACTAGAAAGAGCACCACTTTAATTTGAGACAAGGGCTGATATGCATAAATGTTCACAAGCATCTCTTGACAGGCCCACATAAAATTTCTGGACATTTGCAACTCCTGCTACAATAATGTTAAATGGAGAAACATTCCCCATGTATTCATCCCAACATCTACTTGAGACAACAGTACATCACAGTTGCTTAAAAGCAAAAGCAATGTCAATGTAATCCACTGAACAGCCATGAAATGGTTAAAGCTGCTAAGTGTGAAACTTCTGTTACTTTATGTTAAAATACCATAAAAAGACTGCTATGCAAAGGTTCAGTGAGCTATGAACTTCACATCAAATGTCTGCCACTGCAGGTCAGTCACTGTGTTGATATTCCTTCCATTTACATAGCCGGCCAGTCTCTAAACTCTTAAAAAAAACAAAAAAAACGGGTTTTGATGGACAACAGAGAGGAGTGGCAGAGGTGCTGCAGGGGAGGGGAAAAGTTGAGTTTGTTTTGAACTATAATGGCTTGTTGTAATTCCCCTTTGCTGTCGGTAATCAGAATAGTGCACATAGCAGCTTCAACATTATATATTTGGATTTGGACCACGTCTGACACCATTCAGTGGTATTATCATTTGTGCACACCAGCCCAGAACTATTATAGTCCATTATATTCTTGGATTCCAAGCATGCCCACAAAGGAGAAACAATTCTAATTTTGCACAGTGAGCTTTCCGCAAGCCTTTCGAGCAAAATAGTGTCATTCAACGGTAATCTTAGCGAACAAACCAAGTGATTGTCGACAAAAGGGAGCAATGTCAAATTCTAACAATGTATATGTAGGTAAATGACATAATTTATAATTAGATGATGCAGTTATATAATGTTATTATTGAAGGGGATATGTCTTAAAATAACCACACGATGGGTGGTAGAATGTTTTCACTCCTCTGCACCGTATGACTGTTGCCTGTCTCTCCAACTTAGTGTCTCTTGTGTATCTGGTTAGCATCAGATGGGCTCACTTGTCAGAAGCACGGATGTAGACCAGAGAGGAGAGCAGCAAGAGCTCAGGGGGCTTGTGTAACAGGATCAGATTGTCATTTCTCAGGCCATCGTAGTGCATCCAGTAGCCGTCTATCTGGAAGGCTGCAGAGTAGTGATGCTCCTCCTTGTTGAAGAGTGTGGCGCCCTCCAGTGAATACCTGTGGAAATGCAGGCTTGGTTGAATATGCAGGTGTGTGCTGTGTATTACCTTCCCTTAATGGGAGAAACTCAAAGTGAGTGCAAATAATAGCAAGCACAACAAAGCTGCTTGCCTAAAACTAATCACAATTTCATAGTTTGAAAGACAAACAACAATGGGTAGAAAGTAATGTTAAAAGATGAAACCATGCTGTTTTTATCATATGCTCAGTGTTTTAAATCATCTTTGGACCTATAAACTTGACAATTTATTACTCTTTTTTTATTCACAAGCATGTTTGTGGCATCTATATTCATCACGCAGTGTTAGTTGCTTCCATCCCTCATAAAAGTGTGGATCCGGAAGAGGTGATGCTGCCCAACTGTGAAAGCCCCATACCTGTGCTGGGACAGAGCCAGATGGTAAGGAACATAGGACAGCTCCTCTGACTTCCACTGCTGCATGTTGAGAATGACAAAGGGTGGCGGTCCGTGGCAGAAGACCCTCTGCGAGAACTCCCTCAGCCCATCACACCTGTTATGCAGATAACTCATTTGTCAATAAACCACGACAATGCAGGAGAACTGATGACTGGGACTTATTAGGAACATCACCCCGATGCCTCACCCCAGTTCTTTACAGAGAAGGATCTTGGGGCAGAAGAACTCATCAACGGCAGACTGAATAGGATCTCTGTGCGGCAGCTCATGAGGAGGGCTGGGAGGAAAAGGAAACAAAAAGGTCAGAGCAGAATGTCATGCCATGTCAATGAACCATAAACAAGACTCCATTCACAAAGACACAAATCATCATCATCATCAGCCTGGCCTCCTTTGTGGAAGAAAAACACCTTGGTGTAGCGATTTGGAATAGATAATCCATTATCTAAACGGTACAGACGGTGGGTAGTCAGTCATAAACCCACCCTCTTCGTCTTATATCAATTAGACAGCTGGAGATTATTTTAGGCGAGGTTAAAAAGGCAAGGGGTAGAAATTGAACCCACTTGAAGACAGAGTTGTAGACCAGCTGACTTGGACCATACGTAATATGTTCAGTAGTGACAGGACCCTCTCATTTGGACAAAGTCCATCTCAGCTCACAGCTCTTTTTAAGGCCATGACTTCCCACTGTATTTGGATTTTCTAAAAGGAAGTATATTTTGGAACATGCAGCTAAGTCTTAATTATAAATTGTTTTTTGTTGATTTGTCTTAACATACATAGTATCACTGTTTACTAATGCTCAAAAGGGTGAGACTGGGAAAGGTTGCCAGAGCTCCCTTTCTTATGGTGAGCTATCAGAATGGCATGCAGCATGCGCCTGGCTTACTTGATGTTGATTGTCCTCTTGATGAATTCCTGGAAACGGGCTGGACAGCTCCAATTGGTGCACAGACTCTCCTGCATGGTGGACATCAGGTTCTCCAGGTTCTTGGTGAAGTTCTCATGCTCATTGCCAAACAAGTCAATCTCTAGTGCTGCTCGGTGGACAGTGGAACGATACTGTCTCTTGGACATCCTGTCCCAGATCCACAGCATCTTAACTGTGGTGTAGTCATATGAGTCCATTAGGTAGAGGAAATGCTCCACGAACTGCTTACCCAGAAACACGCCCACCTCCCTGGGAAAACTCTGGTTGTCTCGTAGGATCACGTACAGGATCATGAGGAATCCATCAATGGTGCAGGTGTTTTTGAGATTTATTTTGACATACAGGGGGGTGCAGGATATAGCCTTCCGTCCTGCCCTGATGGTGTAGACACCACCCCAAGGAAGCACGGGCCTCCAAAAGGAGCGGTCCTCTTCATCATTGTTGTTAATTGAGGCACGAATCTCCTCAAACAATGTCTTAGACCTGAGAAAACACGTGCATTACAGTTAAAGAAAAGCCGACTGATTAGAAGATGTTGATGAGAGACAATTGTTTTGGAGTTGGGTGTGATTTCAGCTAGCATGTCTCCCTCCCATTTGGATTTGGACAGGGCAGCTTTATTTCAAAACCTGAGCCTGATGCAAGCCGCAGCATTAAAGGGTGTTTGTTAGAGACTATGAAATGCCTACAGAGCTACACTGGAAAAGCAAGCATCCACCACGTCAAGCTAATAGAATAACGAATATTACAGCTCCAGGGAATAGACGGGGCCAAGCCAGTTATCAAGCTAGCTAGCAGCTGCAGTCATCCTACCTTTCAAACTGGAGACTCTTTTCAGTGTTGGAAATTAGCGTTTGGAGGTCTTCGGTGTCGTTCAAAACACAGAATTTACTCTCCATTTTTTTCTGTATTTCTTCATGTCTTATTCCAGGCTTACAGCCTAAGAGCTTAGCAGTGGTTTCTGGTGTTTTCTGATGTTCTGTGAATCTCTAGACGCTGGCACCTTTGCAAGGTTCAAAACACATCCTCGAGTAAACGTCAAGTTACGCCCATAAACACTGGTGTGACGTGCAATGCTGCCATCTGCTGACTCTTCACGTCATGACGTCTGCGGACCCTCCCCCTCCACGTGGGTGGGATTGGTTGATATGCTCTCCCTGTAATTTATATCGGGCACTACGATTCGCTGTCCATGTTGACAGTGAGTCAAAAAACTCCACCCCTCTTTATCGCTCAGCCCACTGGTGAGCCCGTGGTCACGTTTGACGCTATTCTTGAAAGTTTATAGGGTGAAATACAAGAGTAATGTAGGTTTTGTGAACGCAGCGTACGTTACAAGCGCCGGACCGAGCTTCACCAAAGTCGCTGAATGAACTTAACCTACTTTTTTGAGGATCACTCTTATCAACAAAAGAAGAGGAAGAGCACCACTCTTCTCCTAGTCAGAGTGCAGGAGACAGATCTGCAGACAGATCGGCCCAACGATGTCAGCTCAAATCATCAGTGGTAAAGAGGTTTCAGCGTAAGTTTCTGATTTTATTACTTACATTAATAGTATGCATGGGAAACCAAGTAGGTTCGGGAGCCAAATGAACCATGTGTCTGTGCTGGCTAACTAGTCAGCTAGCTAAGCGGCTTGGCATAATCTTAACTTCTATTTAATTACATTAATTTTGCATTCTACAACTATTTTTGCATGCAACTGTTAGTGATCTGGAATAATATCTCTTTGCTTGTGCTGGCAGTAGACACTCTAGTAGTTGTACACTTCGTTCAGATGACTCAATTTGCATTGATTGTGCATGGTGTTGGCCACGTGGATCAGGTGATCTCCATGTTAACTAACTGTGCCATCAAAATTAGGTGCTAGGTTTCCATAAAGTTAACTGTTAAATCAGAGTGGATTCTCTTCTAACGTTACATGGGATATTTGTATCCTAGCAATTTTGTTTGTGGGTTAGGCTTGGAAAAGGACCACCATTTACTTTAAAGTGACTATCAAAGATTTAAAATTTGGTTCTAATCTGTAAGTCAGGTAGGTAGTCATGTAGTAAACTTTGACATGAACGATTGCAGGTCTGGTGGTGTTATGTAAGAAGTTGCAATGTGGTCTTTGCCCTATTTGCTCTCATAAATAGTGACCTCAAGTGGTGAGGTTGACAGACACTTATAATTTAAAAGTGTTATATGTGTGTGTGTATATATATATGTATATTTATAAAGCACATTTTTAAAGGTCGCTTGTTTCAGTATTTATTTGTATATGGCTTATAACCTCCTCCCCTCCACTCTGTATTTTAAGACGTTCCGTAACTCCATTACACTCCAAAACTGTTTATTTTATGTTTTTGTTGCTCTTCTTTCTTCTTGATATTGTTGAGAGGATGCCGGGAAGACCAAGCATTTCATTGCCATTAACAACTACTATTGTGCTGTTACGTTAATGTTCATTTGACAAATTAACTTGAACCTGAGTACAGTCCAAAGATAGACCAGTTCACAGTATGATTTCACCGTGTTAATATTTTAACTCGATCCAAGTGCTGGTAATTGTCCAAGGGGCAAGTATTTTCTAATTTATAAGGATACAAAACCTTGCTTTTCATATACCGAAGTGTAGCACATTTAGTACCACATGCTTGTCACAAGACATAATGGCCTGCGCTCTCCTAACTGTCCTCCTCACAGTACTCGTTAGTTAATTATTTCATGCAACATGACCTGTGGTCCATTCAGCATCTCCATAGACCCCTCTCCTTTCAATTGGATCAGAAGTTGAACATGAGAGAAAAATCACCTTTTTTCAATGAGTTGCTGCACAAGTGGCACTGGGGTTGGTTATTCATTTCTAATGTAGCAAGCAATAAGCCAAAAGTCCCAATTATTTTCCTCAGAATAGCTCGATTGACAAATAGACCTTGATCAGAAAACACAGGCTGTCTCTTGATTGTCACAATCTGGCCCAGTTGATCAGTGACCAGAAAGAGATAACTCTCTGATAATGTGAGATATTTTATCAGCCATCATTGTCAGTAAAATTTTTGGCTATGATGCAACATTTTATATTGATCTCTCATATACTGAGGGGAGTGTTGTTCTTTCTCATTGTTTAGATACTACCAGTCAATTTATGTTCAAGTCTTTTGTATGAATCGAGAGAAAACATGTGCCTGACAACGCATGAGTTATATGGATGATTAGTTATATAACAGACAAAGCTATAGGTCTAGGTCTATGGATTGTATTGATTGTTTTGAGTGACTTTCACTTAAAAATCTTTTGCTGTGTCATTCTTTTGCAATAGTGGTCTGCTAATAGGCTGACACTGGATTTTCTTCAGCTCTTAGATAAGCTTGACTGGAATGGTGCTTGATAGGCTTTATATGGTTATGGGTGGTTTACGACTGAGCATACAGCTCTAGGAGCAAGACTGTTCCAGACCCTATAAGCAAGACTTTTAAAAGATTAAACACTATGCAGGATATAAAGTACTTTTCATAATTGTTTAGGGTATCACTGGGGCAAAATAAACACAACTTATACAACACAACGTTTATTGGGAAAAAATGTGGAAGACATACGGCAGCTCAAACTAGTGTCACTCATTTGTGTCATGCCTTTACAATCAATTGTGAAAAACGTGACGGATTTTGTCATTACTGGCAATAGTATTCACGTGACACTTAGGCCTAAGTGAAGTGCCCAGCTCCTGTAAGTCCTCTGTGTCTATAGTCTAAATGTATGCCATTGTTTAGAATTTTAAACAAAATCACTGATGAGGTTTATCTTTTGATCAGTCTTTGTTCTCATTTTTTTTTAAGTTTAAGTAAGATCAACAATCCCAATTTGAATGTGGTAACTGTATAAATGGAATACAAAATAAGTAACTTATGCTCAAGGTTAACTTGGCAACAGGATTGCCAAGTTGCAATAATAATAAAAAAACATTGCTTTTTATCACCATCAGTTAAAGTCCAATACTTCTATATCGCTGCCATCTAACTTGTCTTTGATAGGATCACCACATTCAAATCTTAGCTTTTGGTAGTTGCTGTTCAGCTATTGTTGTGCCTATCTGATTTATGTTTCTCTAACCTGTTAAACCCATTAAGATAAAGGCTGAGGATAGGACCAGTCGCCTTAAATGACGCTCTATGAGGACTCGGTTTATTATGTATTATGTTTCAATGGCCATCGCTATGTAGCAGTATTGTAGCAACCCATCTTTTGTGACAAAATGTTTAAAATGTGAACCTCTCCCACCAAAAGATAGCTCTATACCCCAAAAATGGCACAAAACCTGTAGGAGACTACTGTAACCAGCAGTAGAAGGAAGGTTCTTGTTACTCCTGCACCTATGGTGGGTTGCTGCTTGCTGGCCATGCATCACCTCACCTCTCTAACTCTACCGTGCTCTGTGGGTCACCAGAGAATGGAGGTCTATAGCCTCAGTAGTCTCTGGGAACACCACATCACTGCAAGAACAGGCAGGTTTTTAGAACAGGACTCTCAGTGCTGAGACTCTCTTACGAGATGAACTGCCTGGTTCTAATTGGTTCCTTGGTGGTTGTGTGTGCACAGTGTAGTTTTATTGAACTGGGACTAAAATACAATTATTTTTCATTCATCTATTCTCAGGCAGGTGAGGGGGAGGCTGAAGAAGGAGGTGGAACAGATGAAGGCCCAGGACCCCAACTTCAAACCAGGCCTGGTGGTCTTACAGGTCAGTGCACAACGGGGATTGTGGGTCAGGGTGAAATCATGTGTATGGATGTTTCACTGTCTAACTTTGCCATGTTTTTTCCCATGGCTACCCCCTGCAGCAGGTCAGCAGGTAAGGGTATATTTTGTTTGTGTGTCCTTGGTCTGGTCTCACTGTGTGCTGCATGAATACACTAGTGTAAGAATGTATCGGACTAAGGCGGCAAGTCTGGTGTCAGATGGAGTCTTTTTTTTTTAGCCTGCTATTTTCAGTGCCTCTGTCATTAGCGCCTCTTATTTTATGCAAAATATAACGGCATGTGGCCTATTCCAACCTATACAAGCACTAAGTGATGGCCTTAGATATAAATGATGGATGTATTCGCAGGTGGGAGACCGAGATGACTCAAACCTCTACATCAGCATGAAGATAAAAGCAGCAGAGGAGGTAAAAAGAAATCTGATATTCAAGTGAATATGCGCATTGTACAACCTACATTTGGCATATTTATCGCTTTCATCTGGCATTAAAGGTCATGTTGTGACGGCCATGTTGTATTTTTGTCTGACTGATAACACAACAATACTCCCGACGTCTAGCCGAGCAGGGAGGCTGGAGGGGTGTTAGAATAATTACGATATTATTATTAATTTAGACGGAGCATACACGACAGAGATCACTGGAGTCTTTTAAGCTTTTTACTAGTAGAAAGGAATCAAACAAGCACCACGGTGGATGCAAGAATGATTAAAGAAAGGCAGTCTCAACACAGTTTTTATACATGTACGGAAACAACGTCATCAGGTCTCTTGGTATGTGTTCTGTCTAACATGCGTATCTCTACAAGGACATCCTTCTCAGTGGAACTGTAGACCATCTTCTTTCCGTCCCAGGACACATCCTGGGGCGCCGTCGCAGACACTGATATGCCATTTGTTGAACATTCCACTCGTTTAGAGAGTCCTTGGGTTACTGGTCAGAAGCTGAACTTTGAGACACACACAGTTAAATATACATATTTCTCTATCATTCC
>OMKK01045678.1:0-13438 GCA_900302305.1 Polymixia japonica
GTTTGACGGCCCGTCAAACAGATCCTCCCCTCAGCCTGTCCATCAACACGTAGCTCCTCCCCTCATCCTGCACAAGCAGGAACACCGTGCTTCTTGTTTTGGTTTGTTAGTGTAGTTCACCTCACCAACACTAGAGGGACTATCTCGCTGATAGCACCTTTAACGTTAAAAATACTCATACTCATATAGTGTAAGTAGACTGTCCTCTCTCTCCTCCTGTTCTACATATGAGACACTGGCAGGCTAGAATCCCTCCTCTCACCTCATACTTATACTGGAGCAGCAGCAGTTTATGAGTCAGGACAAACTGGGCCTTTTTATTCTTCAGCACCAGGTTTCCCAGGATCCTGTCCAGGGAGTCAGGCCTGAGAGAAGAGATTGATATTTACATCCCCAGACACACATAACACATAACTAGAGACCGGACCAATGGACAGCTGTACACACAACCATCCATACAGCCCAGGTGAAGACACTATGTGCATTTACAGATTATATTATATTATATTATATTATATTATATTATATTATATTATATTATATTATATTATATTATATTATATTATATTATATTATATTATATTATATTACATTACATTACATTACATTATATTATATTATATTATATTATATAAGATTAGATTAGATTTTTTTATATTATATTATATTATATTATATTATATTATATTATATTATATAAGATTAGATTAGATTAGACTTGTTTTTTCTATCAACATGGGGAAATTACTGCAGCAGCCAAAAGTAGAATACAGCAAAGAAGGAATAGCATTTAAAAAGTAAGTAACTAATACAGCTACGGTATAAATATGACACCAAGATGATAGTAATAACATTAGCATCACTAGACGGTGTTAAGCGCAGAGACCCTCACCCTTTAACAGCCTGTACCAGTCCAGTGAGCACACTCTCCAGCCAGCGCTCTGGAACGTTCTCCAGCAGCTTCCAGCAGACCCTCCGCCACACCATGTCTGAGCGCGTGCAGAAGGAGAGCCGCGGGGCCATCACTGCAAACACCAACCCTAGACAGGAAGAGGGGGCACCCCACTGAGTCCAGATCCAACCCAACCCCCCCACTGAGTCCAGATCCAACCCAACACCCCACTGAGTCCACATCCAACCCAACACCCCACTGAGTCCAGATCAAAAGGATCTAAAGCAGGGATGGGCAACCATGTGCCATGAAGGGCCAAGAGGCTGCAGGTTTTCATTCCAACCAAACACTACACCAGGTGATTTCACTGATTAGCCCCTCCTCTCTTGTCAAAGGTGTGCCAATCAGTGAAATCACCTGGTGTAGTGTTTGGTTGGAATGAAAACCTGCAGCCTCTTGGCCCTCCATGGCACATGGTTGCCCATCCCTGATCTAAAGGATGAGTCATGGCAAATGAGAACTAAACAGATGTGATGCACAGTTGCTCTAAACAGAATTCAACTCACCACTGTGTCCTTGAACGCACACTTTACCAAGTGTCTGAGCCACAAAGGTCAAGGAACAGTCTTTGCCATCTGTTAACAAAACCAAATTGAACAAACATTTGTTTGGACGCTTTTATCCAAAACACTTTAAAGTGCTACGAGTGCATATGTTTTTAGCAAGGGTAGCCCTAGTGGGAATCAAACCCCTAACCCTGGCAGTGTTGGTACCATACACTACCCTTTGAGCTAAACAGGACAACAACATATCGGAAATGAAAACACCTGTAACAAAATAATGATTGTTGATATTGGAAAAATGGCACTTGAGATGTGTCACTATTGAAAAGCAATAGACAGACAGTCTCTCACCTCTGAGTGCTTGGCAGGTCTTCTCCAGGGCAGTGAGCATCTCTCTGGCCAGTAGTGGGTAGTACTGCTGGGGCAGAAACATTGCCTTGTTGTTGGGATGCAGCCTGTTGGCGGTGAGGTCTGGTAGGGCCACCAGGCGGCCTAGCAAGGTCTCTCTGAGCTGGGGGGAGTCAGAGGGACCAGCCCCCTGACAGTAGGACCAAAGCAAGTCAGCAAGACGACCGCTCTGGAGGAATGTCTCGACGATGTTGACCAAGTGGTCCAGACCTGCACTAGGGCTGATGTGGAGAGACATTGACAAAGCAATGATTAAGTGCACAGACAAAAAGAGACAGATACCAGGTTACACAGACGGATGCATTTGAAGCATGCTCCTTAGCTCTCTGACAGAATCCACACCTCAGTGTTCCCATTCCATCCATTAACACCAGCAGAGCCTGCTCTGGAGGACCACGGAGGAACAAGCCTTCCCATAAGTCTTTGCGCTGGGCTGCAGTGAGGACCTGCAGCCAATCAGCATTGATTTTGCTAATCAGAAAGTGAAGAGTCCGGGTG
Source organism: Polymixia japonica (assembly GCA_900302305.1). Classification (NCBI taxonomy): domain Eukaryota; kingdom Metazoa; phylum Chordata; class Actinopteri; order Polymixiiformes; family Polymixiidae; genus Polymixia; species Polymixia japonica. The sequence goes on from OMKK01045678.1 coordinate 2,362, forward strand.
TAGTGAGCTTTCGTGAACTCTGCTCGTTGAGCCGAGAGGGCTGAACTCTTGGGTCCGTCATCCAAGTAAGTGTTGAGTGTTTGAAGGGCAGTGATCAGTTCTTTGTTGTCTGTGGAAGTCGTGAGAGTCCGGACACACTGGCCCACTGCCAGACGCACCTCAGCCTCTGGGGTGAGGGACTGCATTGTTGACATGGGAACTACCTGCTGAGACAAGAGCGTTAACCCCGGAGGTAGTTGTCATCATCAGTCATGCTGAGTTTGTGCAGTATTTTATTTTTAGTTCTTCTTTATTTAACCAGGTGAGTCCCATTGAGATGTCTCTCTTTTACAAGGGACCCTGGCTAAGAGAGCAACAAGCAGATATGATAACATAAAATACAATACAAAACCACAACACAACGATTTACACATTATACATCCTCAAGTAAAACAGCTGCAAACTTCAGTTCAGGTCTGCAGTTGACCTTATACAGTATGTGTTGCAATAACTACTTAACGTAAAATTTCAAAATGCATGACGCTAAAACTATTTTACCACTGAAAGGAACAATTACACACATATATTACACTATTACAGTAACATATATTACAATATTATAGTAACGTTATTAGATTTTCTCATGTGTCAAACTGGAGTTGATGTCTCTCAGAGCTCGTTACCTGCAAATGATGAACGACAGTTTTTAAAACAGTAAACAAACTGACACTTACAGCGCTGCTGAAAAAGTCATTTACGGTCGCAAGAATTTTAAAATGTTTCTTTTAATCGTGAAATAACTTTTTTCCATTTCTGTGAAGAATGAGAATGACACCCCGTTTTCCCAACGAGACGTTTTGGTGTACCACCAAAATAGGGCCGAAGGGAGCGATTAAACGACAGAAAGGTTCCGGGGAAAGTCTGTTCCGTGTGGCATTCAAGAAGACGTTATTTTTTAACACTTCAGACTTCTGTGTTTGTTTGTTTTGAGGGTTCAATTTTTAAATACTTTTGATCTGTTGCATGAATCAGATACATTGCACAGTTTGATAGTTTAACAACATCTTTATTGTTTGTGGGTAGTTTGTGCATCTGTAAACCCTCATATAGAATATATTTCAAATCAAATGATGTACAATTTGCTCATTTCACAAACAATTCTTCAATGTACCAATGAACGCCTTATATTTGTTCCTTCTATTGCCTTTATGCTTCACCACCTCATTCCATCGTTCATGCATCCTGCTATCCTGTACCAGTGAGCTTCTGCCAGCACACTGCCCAAGCCACTGCCATGGCTATCATCAGGGGACAGGTGGGCCCCTTCTCCAAGACATGCTTAAAGGAAGAAACTAGCAACAGGCCATGCTGTTCTGTGCTGTGGCAGGGCCTCTCTGGAGACATGTAGCTGCCGAGGCTGACATACCGCTGGTGAGTGTATCTGAGAGAGTTATAAGATTGGATTATGGGACTGTGACACCTGCAGGGTGCAGGGTTTTGCTGAGGGAACCGGCAGGACTCATCCACCACCGGCAGGAGGAGCTGGTTGGGTGGAGCCTGGAGGGTCTGGTATCCAGGTACGGTCTGTAAGGTCCAGGGCTGAACAGGGTAGCCAGACCCCAGAAGAGATGCTGACATGACATCCTCTGTATATCGTGGAAAAACAACATGACACAACACTGTTACAGGCTTCTTTTATGTGATATTTTTGTGATTTTGTCTCCTTTTAATCCATCTTATTTTTAACATTATTTTTTTATCTTTTGAATGTTTCACAATTTTATCTCCTTTTAATCTGTTGTTCCTTGATTTCTTTGCCAAAGTACTTTGTGCAATGTAAATAAAGTTTATTATTCTTAGTATTACAATGGAGGTTCAATATTCATTTCTATTGTCTTACCGTATGAGGTTTGGCTTGTTACAGGGAAAAACATTTAGTCACCACTTCAGGTTTGCGCTGTATTCTTCTAAAATTATTTTTCTAGTTTCATATCAAAAGATCTAATTAGCAAGTAGATCATAAAAAAAACGCTGTTGTTCCTATGGTAACCACATATTCTTTTCTCTAGTTCTGAGTGTTTATAAATACACGTGATGTCATGTAAAATATGCAAATGAATGAGACAATCAAACAGGCTAATTTTATTTGATTTTATTTTCCTAATCTTACTTTCACTGTTTTCTTCAACTTTTTTTACAATGACTTGAAATTATAACTCCCCAATAACAATTAGGATTACATCTTTCGGGGGATCTTCAAAAATAATATACAGCAGTAACCAATACTGTTATAATTTATACATTTATCTTTCAAAATAAGAATAAACTTCAGTTTTACAATTTATGTTTTCTACAATATTCTCTTTATCTTCCCGTGTCAGTTAAATGGCGAGCCATGCACTACTCCTGTAGTGATGTTTGTGCCTTCAGCAAACGTTCTTTGGACACTGGAAGCAAGTGAGAGCAAAAGGTTCACAAAAATGACAATTCATATTTACACAATTCAGATTTCATAATTATAATTTAAAGAAACTGACAGTGGTCAGTGCTGTTCCCAGGGCTCGTCAGGTTAGTTTAGAGGCAAAATTTGAGACACAGAGGCACAGTGTTAAGACTAGCAGGCCAGTTTTTCAGGGCAAACTCCGAAAGGTGAGAGTCTGTACTTTCTTGTGTTATTAAATAGAGCTTTCATGAAACAGAGTTCTGATCACCTACGGTGACAGTTAGAATGATCAGTTCAAAGGTCAAATATCTGTCTTTGGTCATTCTGAGAACAGGGGTTACAAATGAAGGGATTAGAGCTTATTAAAGTGCATTAGAGAATTCCACTGAATCGTGTTTAGCCGTGCTAAAAGGGAATGTTCTTACAGATCTGTGTACTCGGGAGATGTTGAGTCATTCAGGTAGCAATAATATATGTTCTCAAACTATCTGCCAGAGCCAGACACGCTGAGAGAAGAGGGGAAAGTGGTTATTTGTTGTGAGGCCTGCAGCCATAACCAGGTTGAAGTGTTCCTCTTTGAGATACATTACTGTTTACTGGGTTGTACTGTAAATATTTCATGGATTGGTTTTAGGTCTGTTGGGGGGAAACGTCCAATCACACCGACGGGATGTCGGACCGATCCAAAAGTTGTACTCTCTACCTCAGGTACAACGCCACAGATTTATACAGTACGTGGATTTGTCAGATAAAAGACTTGCTGAACTATTAAATCAGTGATATCTGGTAAAGACGAGCGTTTCCAAGCAGTACCTGACTTCAGCTGGGAAGACAACAGTGGCAAATGCCGACTCTGCTGTATGTACAATAACAGTGCCCTTGACGAGGTCATCACACCATCAGCATTATGGGAGAGTGCAACGACCTCACCAAGCAATCAGCCATTTTGTGTTGGTCAGTCTCAAGCTTTTGTACAAGATGGCAATTCAACTAAAGACAATATAACTCTGCTATAAATATTTCTCTTAATTCAACAACTTCTCCTTCAAAAAGAGCATTTCCATAGAATTTTCAACTTCCCTGTGAATTCAAAAAAAGAAAAGAAAAGAAAAGAAAAAAAAAGCCCAAAAATATTTACAAACTTCATTTCGGCAGAAACCAAACGGAGCAAAGTGTGTCTTCATTGTTGTGTGGAATGAATACATATCTGCATGTGACTGAAACAGGTGAGGAACCAACAGGTACTGTACACGCTACATGCTAGAGTAGAATACAGGCAACTGTTCTTCAGCAAGAGACAAGAAAAACAACTTCTTTTTCGTTTTGTTTTTTTAACCCCGGACTATAAAAATACCTAGAATCTAGAAGGATGGTAGAAAAAACTATACATGTACAAGTCATTTACATCCAAGGCCTTTATCCATGGAGTGGCAGGTGAAGAAGAGCTGTGATTTAGGTGGAAAGGGTGAAAAAAATACCAGTTAGTCTTTAGCATGTTGTTGCTCTGTCGGTGCTGACCGGTCCTCTTTTACTGAGGAACAAAACCACCGCCAGCCTCAGACCTGACGGATCACCGATAAATCCATCCAGACGTCCCCAACATGTCTCCAGAAGGAGTCAATGTGCGGCTAGGCAGCCATGATGCGGACAGCATCGGTCTACCGTGAGTCCTCCTGTCCTCCTCCGTGTAGAGAAGACCACGACGCTTCAACAGAAGGAAACCGGATCAGGGTTGTTATCTCCGTTCTCAGTCCACGTCCTCTGGTCTGTCGTAACGTTATTGCTAGCTAAGTCTAAAGTGTCTCTTCGGCGTCGGGTCGTCCTTCAGATCAGCTGTAGAACGAGACAGGAAGAGGAGGCAGACCGCCTGACGCTCTCCCTCTGCACCAGCTGATGAGATCAGCCCAACTCCCAGAGGTTGGGAGAATTAAGTTGTGAAAACACATGAATATAGTCATCCGAGTGAACATGAAGTGAAATATTCAGACACCGAGCTGCAGCCTGCGAGTTCGTCTATGAGCTGTTGTTGTTGTTGTTGTTGTTGTTGTGTATTTGTGGTGCTCGATGGCGTTGTGGTCAGTGTGATGTGTCCATATCTCTCTTATCTTTAAATGTGAGTGGCATGTCTGCAGCTGGAGTCCACAACAGCCTCAAACCGCCTGATGTCTGTGTCTTCAGCAACACGTCCCTCTATTCAATCACTTACGTACTTCACATGGGAGTCAAAGTATACATTTAGGATCTCATCCCATTAAAATAAACCCTCCTTTTTCCCTTTTGACAAATAAAATACATTTTTTTGGATTCAAAACAAAATTGAGTGCAAAGTACATCCGACTGTTACTTCATAAACATGTCAAATATCAGCATTTCTTCAGTCACTGTTCACTGACAGTACAGACGGTTAGCTGGCTCTCTCTCACTTTCACTCAGCAGGAGCACGCTGGGTTCAGGTGGGCTGGACTCAAAACAAACCAGCAAAAAAAAAAATCCACTTCACTTCCCAGACTCGTCACATTCCCTTTGAGCTTCATAAAAGTGTCAGTAATGTTTACAAAATATATTTGTCAGTAAGAACAATCATGTATGTTTTGTCAGTTACAGTATCAGGAGTAGACTTCATAGTTCCTTATGTCAGTTTGAGTTACATGTATCAAAGTGTCAGTACAAGAGTTCCTACTACTAGTCCTTCACAGAGGGAGTGATGGGAAATGAAGTCTTTTTTCTGCTGGAGGGTTCCAGCCCACCTGAGCTCTGGGACTCTGTTTCATTGTAAAAAAAATACACAGAGACGCAGCAAATTATAAACCGCCCAGCTTCTTCTCTGGAGACGCCGAGGCAACGAGAACCAATGTGTCGTTCTCGTTGCCTTAAGTCGCCAAACCTTTTCAACCTTTTAAGCAACACAAAGCACAAAGGGAATGGAAAACGTATCACACACACACACACACACACACACACAGACCCTCAGGGCATTTCTCACCCTCCACCCGCTGGAAATGTCCCTCACCTGGGCTGACTGGAGAGATGGTCTGGTTAAGACATGGGACACACTGCATACGTGACTGGTAGGTAGCACAGCAAGCGTTCATTAAACAGGAGAGCATGCTGAAGCCCTGACGAACCGCCTGGCGGCTACTGGGCTCCTGACCGGTGCTTCATACGGCTTCAACACCCGGTGCGGTTAAAACACGATTCAGCCTGATTCAGGAGAACACACATCCCAGCATGCTTTGAAATTCACCGACTGGACGCTTTGTTGATATGTATAAATCAATCAATCGATCAATACTTAGATCGCCTTTTGCTTTGGCTTTCAGGAATCATTGTTGACATTTCTCAGCCAAGCATTTAGAGCCTTGGTCTTTGAAGAGTTGGGCAGAGCGATGATGGTTTCATCATGTAAACATCCATACTCTCAATCACCCGACAGGGGAAACCCAGGTCCCTCTACCCAAATACATGGAAGTCACTGGAACCCAAGCGTGCTTACGAAGGTGCGTGCACACACGCATGTGCACACACACACAGACACACACACACACACACACACACACACAGCCTCAGATTCCAGGGACATGTAACCAAAATAGCTTATTCGTCATCGGCAGCCATGGACAGTGCCCAAAAAAACATAAAAGATAGAACTTTTCATCTTCAATTCTTCTTTCGGGGGGAGTTGGTAAGAGTGCTTTGTCGTTTTTTTTCCCACCTAAACATATTTAAAATAGGTTTATATCCCGTCTCAGTAGTTAATGTTTTACTTTGAGCCAAGTGTGTGATGTCTGTGGCAGCTGAGCCGTGCGAGTGGCCCCCCGCTGGCTGTCCCCCGGTCCACACGACCTCTATTTGACCTCCAGGATGGAGGGGTTGCACTCCATGATGGCCACGATGATTTTGTCGATGTAGTCTTGGAGTCTGTAGTTGATCTCCTCCTGCTTGTGGACGGCCTCCATGAGCTGGAAACAGACAGACAACGGTTATAACAGAATAATAACAATAATAACCATAAGTTATATGGCACTTAGCAAAACAGTTACAAAGGGCCTCACAACGTAAGAAACACAAGCGATAAATAAAACCACAAAATAAATCAGGAAAATAAATAAAACAGGTATATCATACTAAAGGGCTAATGTACGGAATAACTTCAACTTCACAGTGTGTGTGTGTGTGTGTGTGTGTAGGACTGAGGTAAACAAACAGAAATATAAAAACAGAAGGAAATAAGAAGTGTCTTTGATAACCACAACAGTTACCATAGCAACCAATAAAATACAGCCAGCCAGAGCTTTCTGTCAATAAAGAACCAGTTTGGACTCCTAAAACCAGGAAGTGTCTTCCCATTGGTTCCTTCACCAAAACTATAATGGATTTCTCTCGCTGGGTTTTGGTTAGATCCATGAAATAAGGTCTGTGGTTAACACAAGATTAACAGATATGACACATTTTGTTCAGATAAAATACATCAGCAAATATCCCGCTCATGAATTTTGAAGCTTTTATGTGCCTCAAAGAAGTGATATCGATTGCATTTATGCTTCAGAAATCGGTGTTCAGAGGTGTTCATTTGTGAAGATTATCGTGTTGAACAAAACGTGTGAATATCATACGTCTTTCTTTGCCCAATCAAAACATATCATTAGGCTTTTGGAGAAGGAACCTGTGGAGGAGGTCACTTCCTGGTTGGCCTCCAAAAAAAACATCATCACTTCAGCTCTCTATTATTGGCCATTTGAAACTCGTCTTGGACCAATCAGAGTGCTTGGCTGAACCTGTTCTAAGCCCCGCCTCTTCCCCAAAACATATGACTCCCGTTAACCCCCAGCTGACCTCTCCGCGGGACACAGAGTTGATCTCGGCCGCCAGGGAGTCGGAGAAGGAGGCCGACATCAGGTTCTTGGCTCCCTGGATGCTGAGGTTGATGATCTGCCCGTTGAGCTCATCGTTCTGCTCCTTAAGGCTGCGGTTGTCCTGGACGGAGGCAGAGTCACCGGTCACAAACACACGCTACCGCCTCGTACCGGGACACGTTACGACACATCTCTATCTAGACCATTGTTGGTGTGTGTGCGCGTGCTGTACCTGTTTGAGTCGTTTAATCTCCTGCTCCAGCTCCGCCTCCCGGGTGCGGGTCTGGTACTCCAGGAGCCCCGCGCTGGGAGAGCGCCCCCTCTTGGCCTCGGCCTCCAGCTTGTAGAGCTGCAGGTGTTCCAGCTGCTTGCGGAGGTCCTCTATGAGCTGAGGAACAAAAACACACGAGGAGCGGTCAGGACGAGAACGCACACGCGTCGCTATGCCAACGTGTCGTTTCGAGCGGGGTGTTACCCGGGGCAACGCGCTCACGATTAGTGAACGATCTGTCTTGTATGTAACGTATATGTGACGTATCATATGTTGATAATAGTTCTGGTGATTGTACAGAGGGAGAAAAAGTGTTTATATTATTATATATACAGTATTTATATTATATATTATAATCTATATAAAATATCTATATAACAGTCTATCAATCTCTAGCAGACCGTTTGATGAGAAAGTCTGATTCTTGTGATGAACAAGCCTCAGAACGTCAACATCAGCACCAGAGCAGAGGTATGACTGTATGACTGTTAATGTGTACGCTGGACTGGTGATGTTGGGGAGCAGAGGCCAGTCACCTCCTGCGTGCTCTCCTTCTCCTTCTGGTTGAGGTGGCGCTCGTGGCTCAGCTTGTCGGACATCTTCCTGCGGGACTCCAGCTCCTCATTCAGCCTGTCTGTCATGTCCTCCGTCTCGTCCTGTAGCTTCCTCTTCTCCTGGGAGGGGAGAAAAAAACCACAGAAGAAGAGAGGAGTTAAGACAGATGAGAGAAGGAGGAAGGAGAGAGAGTAGAGAACAAGTGAGACAGACTAGGTGATATTGCCCTCACCTCCTCCAGTCTCTCGATGTTGGCCCTCAGACAGGGAACACAGGACCGCAGCTCACTGTTCTCCTCGTCCAGCTGCTGCAGTCTGAAACAGATCAGACAAGACCTTCAGACACACAAAACACCAACTACATACAACCACAACCTCACACATGACTGGTACATCACACAGACAGACAGCCAGCCAGCCAGACACACACACACAGACAGACAGACCCACAGACAGACAGACAGACACACAGACAGAGAGAGCGAGAGAGACAGACAGACAGACAGACACAGACAGACAGACAGAGAGAGAGAGAGCGAGAGAGAGAGACAGACAGACAGACAGACACACAGAGACAGACAGAGAGAGACAGACAGACACACAGACAGACAGACAGAGAGAGAGCGAGAGAGACAGACAGACAGACAGACAGACTCCTACACCTCCAGCTCTCCTCCTGTGTTGTACCTGGCCTGCAGGTTTTCCAGCTCCAGGCCTCTCTCTCTCTCCAGCTTGCTGAGCGCCTCCTTGTGGCGTCGGGTCTCGTGCTGCAGCTGCTCCTCGGCCTGCACCTCCTGCTCCTTCAGCTGCTCCTCCAGGGCGTTGGCGCGGTGCACCAGCTGCAGGTTCTCCTGCCGCAGCCGAGTGTGCTGCTCCCCTGACGCCTCCGACTCCTTCTCCAGCTCCGCCACGCGACGCTCCAGCAGGAGCACCTGGGAACCAGAGGTATCGCCGTTTAGAGCTTAACTCCTATTTTAACTCCAGTTATAAGAATATAACATTAAACGTCCTCTCCCTTTCTCTCCTTTGCACCAGTTCCCTGCACGTCACCACTCCGCCCACTTGTAGCCCTGCCCACTCGTAGCCCCGCCCACTTATAGCTTCGCCCACTTGTAGCTCATGCGTGGTGTGTTGTTCCAAACATTTAGACATCATGTAGATATGTAGTATAGAAAAAATATAAAAATATCATCTTGTATCAAATATCGCCATTTACTTTTTATCGCCCAGCCCTAGTTTCTACCAAGAATTCTGATTGGTCAAAGACACATTCCAGCTCTATTAATTCCCAGCTAGCCTTGCTTTACTGGTTGCTATGACAACTCCTGTGGTAACCAGGAAGCTAGATAGTGATCTTTCTTGTTTTACCGTGTACGTATACCTCTTAATAACTCTTCCCTCACCAAATATGTGTTGGTAACTTGCTCCTTGTTCCTGTTGCATTAAAACTGTACCAATAATCATAATCAGAGTAAAAATATGACTGTGTATAATAATTCATATGTAAAATAAAGGGTGTGGATTCTGTATGATATACTATACCCAGTAATAATGACTGAACTATACCAGTACACACTGTTATTCAGTGCCTGACACCATCAGGGTTTCGTTGGGTGCGGGTGAGAGACGGTGACCTCTCACCTTGTCTGTGATGTCATTGTCAGCCAGCTCCAGGATGTCTCGGGTCAGGTCGCTCATGGTGTCCAGGGTCATGGAGCTGTTCTGGAGGAGGTGTCTACAACACAGGATGACAACACAACCAGCTCCTTGTTAGGTGGAAAATCACCAGTCCCTTTGACATGAACCCCATTAGCTCACCGATATGCCAAGTGTAACAGAGTATCAGTGAACCCTAATATAAAATATATGAATGAATACTGATTGAAATGAGCGATTGTTAGCTTACCTGGCTACCTTCTTACTGGACAGCCTCTTGCCTGAGCTGGATGGAGGAGGGTAGAACAACAGGACAGTAGTCAGTACCAACAGTTAGGTAACATTACTATTGACTACTAGAGAGAGCGAGAGAGAGAGAGAGCAAGAGAGAGAGAGAGAGAGAGAGAGGTGGGGGGGGGCATGGAGAGGTGATCCATAACTATTCATCATCAGATCAGTCTCCATAGTTTCACATATTCACAACATCACAGCAATCTAACACAGAAACACAAAAGCCCATGTTTATCAATCGTCTCAGACCGCTGATTTAGGACCAGTGCTCCACTTTCAGATGATCATAAATGACGTGGTCAGAGAGGCCTGGTCACTAATCCTACATCAGCAGTTCTGTTCTGAGAATGTTGATGAAGGCAGGCACATCTAAAAAGCATCGATATGCCACCAGCACTCATTGTTCAACACTTGAAATTAAATATGAATGCAATGACATAAACCCATAAAGCACTAAACTCACAACCTCATAACCAGGGTTACTTTATGTTTTAATGACAGTTATTTCATTCATTCTTTTTAAGTGAACTTAAAGGAATGAGCATTCTTTAAGCTCGTTCTCAGAAGTGAGTGAAAGGAAAATGGACATTATGCATGTATGTATGCATGACAAATCATAATTCGTGCAGATACGAGCAGATATGAGAGTATTTTGCTCTGGTAAATGGTTACCGACGGCGACAGAGAAGCACGGCAGCCCGTTGAACTCACCTTAACGAACGCCGTCACGACTTTTGCGACGATGAGCAAACTGAACCCCGGGCCGAGTTCGACACGAGACACGGGTCTGAGGTCACCCCACGACAAGCCAAACACTAAAGCCACTGCAACTCACGCCATAACGTGCAGAGGAGAGGAGGTGGAGGGTGATCGGGATGAGCGAGGGTGACCGTTTCACCAAACACACACACACACACACACACACACATACCATAACACTCTGAGCTTGCCTTGCAAAGTACATGATATACAAAACACAAGATGTGTGGATGTTTCTCAACATAATTCTAAACTGATTCTTATCTGATTG
>OMKK01045680.1:0-11015 GCA_900302305.1 Polymixia japonica
GAGAGCTATGGCGCTTATACTATAGTCATATAATATAATATAATATAATGCACCGAAAAGTGCCAATCCAGAGGTTTCAGAGCAAGAGCGTCAACGTAACCATAGAAACTCACTACAACTGAACCGTAACCATAGAAACTCACTACAACTGAACTGTAACCATAGAAACTCGTTACAACTGAAACGTAACCACAGAAACTCACTACAACTGAACTCCTGCGACGAGCAAGGCGTCTTAGATCCCGTCTATCTGACCGCGACCGGGATGAAAACTACATGTAAAATATAATATTCTGCACCTCAACCTATATTCCGCGGACTGCTTTGATTTCCGCGGAGGGCTTTGAATTCCGCGGTAAATTCCGCGATCGCGGAATCGCGGATTCCTGGGGGGACTAATAGCACCACAATTTCAAAGACAAGCCCGTAAAGCCAAGCTGACTGTTTCGAGAACAATGTTTTAAAATGTGCTAAAACCTTGCTGAGGACAAATGAGGAAATTACTTGGCCTCACTTAATTGTGGTTAGGATGCCAACATTTTTATAGAATCTCAGCTTCTTCTGGTTGTAGTGGCTGTCCAAATAAAAGCATATACATCCAGGGTTTTCCCTGGCTTTTTGGAGGGCTTAGGTGCTGTGTCGCTGGTGAATGCGAGGTGGGGTCCAAGATAATTTTGTTATTTAACAAAATACTGCATTTTCACATCATTTTGGTCCATTATCATTACCATATTTGTAAAAAAAGAACATCAGACTTTGATTCACAATATGATTTATTTAAATTAACTATCAATGTATAATTTAAACAAAGGCATTTATTGGCAGATGTCACAGCCTTTGGAGCATTTGACCCTCCTGTTCCTGTTGACCCTGTAAAACCTCCTAACACAGATGGGTCACAGACGAACGATGTACAGCTTTCCAGATGTGATTATTTACATGTAATGTTAATGTTATTCTACCAGTAGTTATTTTTAGCTTGACTCAACACAATTTAGCCTAGCGTGTGATATAGAGTTGCCGCTTCAAGGATGCGAAGTTGCTAGGAGTGGCGCGTGCCTGGTAACGAAACGGATACACTGTCGCAAGCTATCTACCGCCTAGAAGGCTGTGCATCCACAGACAATGTTTTTATTAGGTAGATTTTTTTTTTTTTTAACTTGAACGCTGCATATTAAATTTTTTTTTTTTCATATTTCCCATTCACTCAGCTTGGGTGCTGCGCAAAAGCTCTTAGGCGCTGCAGCTAACTCTTATAATGCCAGGGAAAACACTGACATCAGGATGCTAACAGACATTTCTCCATTTTAGCCACCGGTGCTTGTGACAGACAGATGCCAGTTGGACAGTTTCTAATATGCCAGGAACTGTTACAATCTCGTTTTTTTGTTTCCCTTTGTTTATAGGTGCTGGCCTGGTTTGAAGAAGGAGAAGAGACCATCACAGCTTTTGTGGAGCCTTTTGTTATCCTGCTGATTCTTATAGCGAATGCCATTGTAGGAGTCTGGCAGGTAAAGAAATACCTTTTACTAACCTTTACCTGTTGGTCAGTGTGGGGTATTACAATTGAAGGTGTTTACCTGTGTAGCCAAGTTTATTTGTATAGCCCTTAATCACATTACAGTCTTGAAGAGCTTTACAGGCCTACAATTAACAGGAATTAAATGACACCCCCTGACCTTGACCCTCAATTGGACAAGGGAAAACACCCAGAAAAAAACGTTACTTGGGGAAAATACCTTGAAGAAGGTATTCAAAGGAGGGATCCACTTCCAGGATGGACAGGTGTGCAATAGGTGCCGAGTAAGCGATTTATAATACAACTACAAATGATGGTAAAACAATGTACAAGGAATAAGGAAGTGAGAATCCCTATTGGTCTTTGGTCTTTTTCTTGTAGAAAAGCGTAAAGCATAAACAATTCCTTTGAAAATAATTATATGATTGCTTGATTTTTGCCCATTTAAAATCATCAGGCCAGCAGTGATTTGCTCTGATAATGATATATTGAAAGGTTATTTCTAGGTCACTCAAGTAAGTGGGGAATACTAGTTTACCATTGAGCACCGAGCTCGTTCCCCAGATGTAAATGAGCAGGGATATGAGGAAGAGAAATTAAATTAAATGTTTTGCCTGCCCTAACTGATCCACAGACCAATAAAACTGAGCCAATTCATTTTTCTCCGACTTCATTTTATGATGCGCTAGGAATTAACTACATCTTGATTATCCTTTGGACAAATGAAACAACTTAATAATTGATGTTTTAATATGACTAAGTAATAGGCTGGCTGATATTAAATAAAGTTTAGTGGTTTGGGATACGCCCAGGTTGAACATAGATGTTTATGTTGTCTGTAAAGTACTCTGCACAATTTTTCCTCAAAGTGCTCCATTAGAGCTTTTAAGTAAATGAGAAGTGAAAAAGTCAATGCAAGTTTTGACTTTGGCCTTATCCCCTCTTTGTTTTCTGCTTTTACGCCATGGTTTAGTACGTCAATTTATTTTCCTTCCCCAGTAAAACTGCTCATCATCAACCTACTGAATCTCAGTCCAAAGCTACTAAATAGATTTAGTGTAGCAATGCATGGATAGCTGTAGCAGGGCAGTTGTGCCACTGTGATGTTGAATGGCTAATGAGCTTTAGAGCTGACCTACCTGACCCAGCCCTCCCAACTCTTCTTTATAACACAATTTATTGTCATTAGCAGGGACAAAACTGACTCAAGGAGCAGCTCAGGCAATGTCTAGATTACACTTGGAAAATGTTAATGTAATTGATAAGAAAAGGCACTGGCCTCTTTGTTCAGAGTTTACACCCCTCATGTGATATGAGCTGTCTTATGAAACTTGAGTTGTGCAGAGAAGAGGGGAAAAAAAGGACTTGTGGATAAAGGGTTATATTTATAGATTTTTATTATTAAAGCTTCCGGTTCTGCATAGATCTCATCTAGGCTAAGGATAGATTGTGCATCCCAATGGACCCCTCAGGGCAAAAAGAGTCCAACCTTATATTCCTCTTTTTTTTGCAGCCACACTGAAACTGTCCTACTTTTCTTCCCTGGGTATATTTTGGTCTCCATTCATTAGCCTTACTGGCCTGAGAAACCCTGGTCTTTACCCTCTCACTGACCAAGGTCCCCATGGTCCTCTAGGAGGGAAAAAAGGAAATAAATGCAAATTCCTAAAATGGCATATATTGGTGTAGAGGGGTTTTCTCTGGCTTTGTGCTTCAGTGTGTCTGTTGATTCACTGGTGTAGAGGGGTTTTCTCGGCCTTTGAGCTTCAGTGTGTCTGTTGATTCTCGGCTTGCCCTGAGGGGCTACACTGTTGGTTCCCTTGAGAAGAGATATTGATTTGTCAGGGTCCACCCTAATGATAGGCAGGCTGCAACAGTCTTGGATGGAGGCATTTGTGTGTCCGCACACATTCATCAACTAATTACCATCTTTTGTGCCTGGCATCCTCTCTGATCAGATTCAGAACAGTCAGGAATGGCGCGGGTTGCCCTGGAGTTGGTACTGATGGTATGGTATACCAACTCAGATTCATGGGTCCGTAAAACAGTTCAGTAAATAATGTTGAACTGTCTCACAGCAACAGAGTTGGCTGCAGCAGTAGCTATGCAGGGGAATAAGGATGGTAGTGATGGGTTTTAAGAAAATAATTTCACTCATTGTGGGCTTAATATTAAGGACTGTGCTGGAAAACTAGCTGGTTGGACAAACCCAGTGTATTTATTGCTTTGTCAGTTGATGTATAGTCTCTAAAAACAATACTCAAAGTGTGTATTTTACTGTCATTATGAGTAAGACAATGACATGACTTGATACAAGGCGCAGTAGAGCACCGTTGGTAGCACCCAAGATCCCATAATCACAGTGAAGATGGTCCTCAAGTATTATGGCTTTTACGCAATGGTTACCAACAGACATTCTGTCTAAAAACTGTATAAACTGAGTGCACTTTTCACAGGAGCTGTCTTAGCAGCCAATAAAGCTTTATGGGAACTGTCAACATGGTTGGAAGATGATTATGATTAATGAGATTGCTTAGATGAAACAGCCTGTTAAGATAAATATGTATAAGATAAATTAAAGTATTATTCAGGCACATGTCACCTCCCTAGCCAGCCTTGTCCTTTGTGCAAACCTCCTGCATTCAGGCAAAGATCCTGTATTCGTATAGTTTTTGTCCGATATGTAATAGACTCTTTGGAAAGTAGATTATATTTACCGGATACTTGCGACATCCCTTTTGTCTTTCACTTCACTTTTTTTTTTATTCATTGTGATTTAAAAAAAAAAAAGAAAAAAAAAAAGAAAAAAGAAATTGACCAGTAAAACATAAAGAAAAGTACTTGAAAATGGCCATCCTATCGCAAAATGTTTAACTGGTTTCTTGCTTGTTTCATCGACACGTATTTACTCATTTATGTGTGCTCTGCTTGCAAATACATAAACTCATGCTTGTCCTGAACAAATCTGACTGTAAGTACATGTGAAATTGATGGGAAACCAGTGAAACATGATTTCTGGTTAACATCTGCAAATGAAATAACTCCTCCCTCAGGGCAGGCCTTGGAAGACTATTGCTAGGGCACTTGGTTTGGAGTAAGGCTGTTTTTCTAACTCTGGTGTAAAGAAGCTAACCCTGTGTGTTTAAGTCTTCCTATGGGTAAATGACCTATTTAGCCCATTAAACAGGAATCCCCATCATTGTAATTTACACTAACCACAATCACAGCTCTAATTTTGTGAACAGCCATTTACACAGTTTACTTGGCAAGAGAACACAGCTTTACTTGGTACAGTGTGTGGCTCTATGAAATGCTTTATGACTCTGCTGGATTGTCTTGTAAATTTATGTTCACTTTAGGCCCCGCAGAGCTTTGTGTAACTGAGGAGCCATTACTGGCAGCTTGTTTGCCATTGTATAAGCAGACAAAGCCTGTATGTATAGTGCTGAGGTGGAGGCCATAGTTGACACCTCTTTTTTGATATGCAGGCCGGCCCATAGTTTTTTGAACATACATACTGTCTCCTTCTGAATTCAAGGCAACTGAACTTTTAGTTTTTACTAACCTCCTAAGAGCTTGTAAATCTCATCCTGACTAGTGGTCATTTTAATAAATTAGGGTACATTGGTTGCATTTCTATCCCTTAAGCAAGGCCAAGCTAGCCAGGGGTTGTGCATGTTAGAGTGCTTCCATGACAGCGTGGTAGCTGCCACCAGAAAGCTGCTCATTCAGAGCCCTCACTCAGATGAGGAAAGGTCAGCAGTAACTGAAAAGTGCAAATGAAGGGTGGTTGGGGAGTAAAGGAAAAGGGAAGAGAAAGAAGGCTAATTTTGGACAGAGGGAAAGGAGGGCATGTAATTCTTATCTGATGGCATTCAGACATCATACTGAAGTTAAGGAAACGTCTCGGGGCGGAATGACCCTTAAGTGAATTGTTTCATCACATCTGATATGGAAACCATGTAACCAAGAGAAGCTGTTTTTTGTTTTTTTTCTTTTGTTTATTTCTTCTTTCTTTTTTTGCAACCTTTTTAGCCTATTTCAACATCCCTTGGTGTTGAGGCATTCTGCTCAGCTATCAATTCTAAACTACGGATACTGTGCAATTTCCCACTATGTTAATGCAAAGATGAGACAATATTAAATATATATGTATAATATATATTCCATCAATATATATATTTGCATTTTTATTTATTTACTGCGCTATAACTCTAAGAGCATGGCATTGTGGGTACTTTACTTTTTGCACCCATCTTCCTCTTCATGCAGTAGCTAGAGGTTTGTCATTTATTTGTGGTTTACTTGATTTCAACCTTGATGTTTTTTTTTCTGTCGTTACTTTTCAGGAACGAAATGCTGAGAATGCTATTGAAGCGCTCAAGGAGTATGAGCCAGAGATGGGGAAGGTGTACCGCCAGGATAGGAAGAGTGTCCAGAGGATCAAGGCCAGGGACATTGTGCCTGGGGACATCGTGGAGGTTGCTGGTAAGATGCCTGATGGAAAAATAATATGGCTGCATTTAGATTGGGGTACATTCTGACAGGAAAATTTGCAAACAAAAATTATGATCACATAGAAGAATTTAAATTTGGGTAAGAGCAGCGTGACACAGTCCAGCAGATGATTTAATTTGAGATGATTTTTGACTACATTTTCAAGTTTTAATAGTAATGGTATTAAGTAATATGCCATTATTAGCCCTAGACGTCTAGCTGTCTGTAGTTAGTGACAAAACATGGCTTTGCAACGTTGTAAATTTGGGTGTGTGTTTATTTGTAATTTATTTATTGTACATGGCAGGTATTACGATCTGTCTAAAATGTGGGTGAGAGGGACTACTGTAATGTGGCTCAACCCCCAAAGTGTTTTCCTAAACCCATACCTTTATCACTGCAGCATTGCCTAAACCTCAAAGCTGCGGCAAGATGTTGCTGTTGCATGTCTGCCATTTGTATGTCGGCACAAATCAGCTGTCATGTTTGAGATGTTATGTACCCTACTCTTGTTGAACAGAGACAATCAACTTCTATTCACCTTGTGGTCATGACCACCATCATTTACTGGGAAACCAAAGTGCTGTTAAACAGGAAATCTGAATGATGTTGGCACAGCACTAACCATTTTGTAGTCCTAACAAAACTTGCTACGGAGGAGGAAGAGGCTGCCTCTTGTGCTTTCTGCTGCTGCTGTGTCATTAAGTCTCAGGGGTACCTCACACAGCCATGTCAACAGTCACCGAATGTACTGCAAATCTTAACACTAAACATTTTGAAAGCGTTTTATGCTATTTATTTCCACATGCCCGATTCTTGTATAGTAGACTGAACTCCTTGGTCCAAAATGCGCACCGAATCATGGGCACTGTATTGAATGGTTCAATGTGAATACATGCATTGTTGCAGCCCTTGTTCAAAGGGAAAACTCCTGTTCAAAAGAAGTTCGAAAAGAAAAGCGATATTTTTAAGACAAACTTCCTATACGCACTTGCTTTCCTTGCCACTTTTCCTTGATCTTTCATTAAAAAGTCTAAAGGAGGTCAAGAATTCCAAAGGTTGCATACTTGAAAAAGTATGAATTCTCAAGTAGAGGTTAGGGTCCCATCCATACCAAACAGATTTAGTCAGGTTTATTTATTTTGTTTCCTCATCAACCACGCTGCTCCAACACACTTAGTTCCTTAGTTTCCAGTATTCCAGGTGGGTACTGGTTTTGTTATTTCTTCCATGTTTTCTGTCCCATTTTGCAGTGATCAAGTTGTTTTTGCCATCAATAAATGAAAATAAAACTCTTGTATGTGAAATGTAGCACCAACACTAATGTTTGGATAACCCTGCAAGGACGATCTAGGGACACAGTGTTTGCTAGGTAATGATGGCCTTGTCTTCTTCCCCTATGAAGAGAATCATTAATGGAGAGCAGGTGTATCGGTTTATAGGTGTTTGTTCTCATCTGCCCTCACCTTTCTGTGTCCCTTTAATACTGCGTATTGCCTTTGACGTTCATGGACGTCTAGCCTAAAGGTCTTTTATCTGGGCACTGATATTAAAGCAGTGACAGTTCAAAGCAGGTCCCGATTTCTTTTTATCTCTGTCATCAAGGATAAACCAAGACAAGTCTAACCACTACAAACGCAGTTTGTGAGATTATCTATTAATTTACCTTTTGGTGGATCTCTCAGAACATAGGAACAGGCATCATCTTTGATCCTGGCTGTCATAGGTGCCATTGTTTCATGAAGGCAGTGGACAGCAGTACTTCTATTCTTTTCTCAGATGTGAGATGCAATAAAGGGTATTATTCACTGATTTTGAACTAGGAAATTAACCCTATTCATTGCCTGCTGCCTCTCCTGTCACTTTATCTGTAGAGATAAACCACAGCAGTTTGAGTCACTCTTTTTCTTAAAAAGGCAGTGGTGTCGAGAAACTTACTTTTTCTGCCATCACTCAAACTATCTGTGGGTGTTTGCTGTGACTAAACAAAACTGACTAATACACAGTGCGATAGAGAGAGTGCCCTTTTCTCCATGAAGCTCTTCAGGGTTGTATGATTGCCTCTTCAGTTTGGTAGCGTCGCTGCTAGCAAGCTCCTAAATTCAGTAGAACAATTCGAAATAATTTGATACACGATAGCACACCTGTCGATGTAGGAGGAATGACTTGTTAACATGTGATTGTATTTATATCTATGTGTGTAATTGACTCTTTTTTTTTTTTTAAACTGCAAATGCATCCTAACCACTGTGCATTGTATAGACCTACTCCAGAAAAAAGAGATGTACAATTTCCTACACTTGACTGCATGAAGTCAGGTGGCACAGCAGGGTGTTGATCCTCTCGGAACAAAACTCTTGAGTTCTTGCAGCTACTTACTCCCATCTGGCTTAATGTTACATATATGGGGAAGGACGCTAGCTGTGTCTCAAGGATTCTTGATGCCCTGGTCTGTTGTCAAACACCTGCTTGTCCAGTGAGAACAGATAAGAGACAGACTAGGTATGAGTAGACTCCTGCTAGATTTATTTTTTTAATTAAAAGCATAGCCATCAGCAGTTCTTGTGATGTACTCTTTACATGATCTATACACACAGCTCAATTGTCGCTCATCCCCTCTGACTAATCCACAATAAAGGCAGCTCCAAGTGAATAATGCCATTACATAAGACCAGAGGAGATAGAGATGCAAGAGTGTTACAAAATATAACGTTTCTAATGCTAGTAGTGAGCAGGGTTGTGACTTGGCATTAGACTTGGTGTTAATTCGTTTTGTGGACATACAGCTTTTTACATTTTTGTGCTCATCACCACATCCCTGAACGAGGTATGTGTTTGTGAAAAGGAAACGCTGTGGTATTGTTGTGGTATTGTAGGGAGACTGTCTGACACAGAATGTGAATTGGATTACAGTGAAACAAGTGGCCCCAGAAATAAATAGAGATGCTCTCAGACGTCCTGAATTACCAACTCTGTTTTCCTTTTATCTTAATTCAGATATGGCTACATGGTGTTCTTCTTCTGCGTCGCTGTCCTTTATCCCTCTCATCCAATATAAACTGGTGTTATCGTCCCTCTTACTCTTGGTCTATCTTTTTTCCTGGTTTCTCCCCCCTCTCGCTCTCTCGCTCTACCTTTGTTATTCAACTTCCCAGAGAAGACTTTTTTTCCCTCTCAAAGGAAAGGCTAGGGGAGTGGGATCACAAAACAAATTTCTTAGGGTTTGGTTCATACCCTTGTCAGAAGCTGGAAGAAAGGGTTGTTGATTAACCCCTTCCTCCCAGGCTCAGTAGTCTTCCAGAGAAGCCATAGTATTATAGGCCCTTTTCTACCCAAAGTCCCCAGAACTTGTACTTTCCAGAACTACTTTTCAAGAAACTAAAAGGTTCCTTCAGCCCATTGTTAGCCGCGTTTCCACCGCAGGAACTTTCCCCAGAAGATTAGGCAATTAGTCCACTGATGTATGCACAGTGCTGCAAGCCCCACCTCCAATGTTCCTGCATTTTGGAAAATTATTACCCCCTGAGCAGGGACTTCTTGGTTCCTGCCCCCCCCCCAGTTTCGGGGGAAAGTTGGGTCGCTGTGCTTCACTCACCCCCAGACATACTAGGTCCATATAATACAAGGAGACTGGTCATCTCTGGGAAACGGCGTAGTCTATAGTATTACACTTACACAGCAGGTAAATGTAGATTCTACACTTAAGACTAGACCTTAAAAATTATATTGCAAGTCATATCAATATATGCTAAAACAATCGCTATGATCTTTCAGCCCTAATGGCAATTGTTGGGGACTGAGTTTGTTTATGTTTCTGTGTGCATGTGTTCATGTGTTCATGCAAGAACAGACAGGAAAACTCACCAAGATCCAGCGCTGCAGAGGGTTGATGTAGGAGTGTAATGCTAAGTTGCAAAGTGTCACGTCAAAGCAAGTGTCTTCAGGGCACCCTTAGATCTAGAGCTGTGTTGATGATGACATCACATACTCAGAACTGAGACATTACTGCAGAAAAGTCCTTTCCGAGGGGTTAGCAGGCATCCATGCTCTGGGTGTGTGATTACTATTGGTCTGTGTGTGTGTTGGTTATATTAATGTTTCTCACACACAGATGCACATGCCCTTCTTTCCCCACCAGGAGAGTCACAGCTGAGAGCTGCTGGCTGAGACCGTCAGGAAGACATTTGCTCTCCTTTCTGATGGGCTTACAAAGATGCCTTCATTAAGCAGTTTGTTTACTTGTCAAACCCCATTCATGCTCTGTTTTGGTGGTGTTGCCAAAATACTCATGCAGACTTTTTTTTACTTTTCACTGTCCATGTTTTGACCATTTTGGTCTGGCTGGCCAGGCAGAGCCGCAAGTGACACACCTGGCTCCTTTTGCATCAGCGGGGTCTAATTGAATCCCAATAGGAGCTGCGGCAATAGATCTCAAGATTTGCGTCAGGAGGAGAGAACTGGAGTGAAACAAGGGTACAGCCTGCATTGATCTTAACATTTAACAACATTTGTGCTGTGGTTATTTTTACATCTCAAGCAAGGATCAGAGGGGTCTGTTTTAACAGAAAGGTAAAAAGAAATAGTTGTTCTTTTCTAGAAATATTTTAATCCTTGAATAATTTCATGTATCAAGCATGAAGAATCTAATTGATATGCAAAATTGTAATTGATAAGATTTAAACAACCCTAACTGGTTTGCACTACACGAGTAGCTCATGGTCAGTGGCAAGCTCAAGACAGTCAAGACAGTGGGGTCATTCTCTCACCGTTGGCTCTTAGTAACAAGAGTATTTTCTACATCTGAGTGGCTGTAGTCTTTTTATCTCTTGCCAACACTTTGTTTTAGCATGCAGCTCCTTGCTGGGCAAGAGTTACTTAGCCCGTTGCCACAGCGATGGCCCTGACCCTTGTAGCAACAACATCCTGTGTATAAGGAATCACATAAACAAGCATAGCCATTCTCTCTCTCTCTCTCTCTCTCTCTCTCTCTCTCTCTCTC
>OMKK01045682.1:7713-19290 GCA_900302305.1 Polymixia japonica
AAAGCTGTAAAATGTGTTGTTACCTAGTGCGGATGTAGCAGAGACTGATGCAGTACAGCCCAGTGAATGTGAGGATTCCCACGGCCAGGGCAATGACAGTGATGTTAAACACCTTGAATTCTGGGGAGAGGATTTCACAGGTGATTTGAAATACTGTTGATTCAAACTAATTCTATGGTGACAGGAAATGTTAACTAATATAATAGTTCAAGCACACCGCTAGTCTATTCTTGTGTAGAAAAAAATAAAGCATTTTGAACAACGGACCCTTATTTATAAATTAATTCATGAAAGAAATAGATTACTTTTTATGTGGAAAAATATTTTTTCATATAGATAATAACTATTATTGGTATTCCCTTTTTTATAAAGTTACAGTGTTAAAAGAAACCCAGCAAACATCAACAACAAACAATCACCTACTAATAAAAATAATTGGTTGCTTGTTCCAGTAATGGCCATAGCACACTCTACTATGAATATTGAAATCATATTAGAATATAAACTACAAGAATATCAGTGTTCTTGGGTAACTCATTTTCAAGTATTTGCTTATTTCTCTAACCCCGAGAGTCTGGAACAACCAGATGAAGTTTTTTAGCAAACTGTCTCACGTTATTCGCAAGGTCTTCCTTATCGATCAAATAACTAAGACATGTAGCAGGAAAGACTACAACAAACCAAACAGGGCTGCGTTCATCTCCTGGTCACGCATTCCCAGAGCTGCTGTCCTGTTCAGATATCTGTTGGCTGCTGTTGTACCGTGGTCCTGTTGGGTTGCACTCATGTTGCTGCCATTAGCATCCAACGCATG
This sequence comes from Polymixia japonica, assembly GCA_900302305.1. Lineage (NCBI taxonomy): Eukaryota > Metazoa > Chordata > Actinopteri > Polymixiiformes > Polymixiidae > Polymixia > Polymixia japonica. The sequence goes on from OMKK01045682.1 coordinate 8,528, forward strand.
GACTGAAACAACCTCAAGCCTCTCTCTCACTCAGTTCAATAGAAGGCCATGTGACTCAAGCAGCTTGACTCAGTCACCATGGAAACAAGCCTCTCTTTTGTCAGCCCTGGGTTCAACTTGGACCCCTCTCTCTCGCTCCTCCTCTCCCTTGCACCCCCTGTTTACCACTCATTATTCTCTGTATTTTTTTGGGGGGCAGCAAGGGGAGGGAGATGGTGAGACTTCTGTAGTGTTTGTGTTAGTGTCTGTGGTGGGTTGTGCAGCCCAGACCTGAGGAATTCAACCAAAAACTGACTACAGCCACAAACTTTTAGGTTGTTATGCTGATAAAAGTTTACACATTTTTCAAGATTTCCTTCTGTTGTTTAATGAGTTTTGAGTCAGGATTCTTTTAATAGCAAGGAAACCCAATCCTATATTGTCAGTTTGTGTTGCCTAAAATGGCATTTTCTCTTCACCTAGATTAAACAACTTCAGTTTTTTTCATATTTTTCAAAAGAAGACTATCCTAGTATCTGTACAAGCTCTATGATGACTTGGTCAAATATACAAATGGAAAATATCTCATGAAATCTCCATGTTCTGTCTCTAATTACCTTCTGCTATGTTTTCAGTGAGACAAACAACGTGGGAGGTTTTAGTGATTAAAAACAGTGATGAAGCACAGTCACAAAACACGGGAAGAAACAACTTATTGATTTGTGTAGGTGAGAATGAAAAAACATCTCACCTTAAACAATATTAGCATCTTCAGTCAATCTTCTCGATGCTTAGATTGGGTAAAAAAAAAAGGCATGTCCGCAAAATGTCCCTCCGTCAAAATGTCCCTTCATCCACAAGGACCGCAGTTCAGTGACATCATACTGTAGCATGCATGCTTTTTGATCTTCGGATAATATAACTCATAAAACAACCGGAAACAATCTTGGGAAATTTTAGGGAAACGTCTACTCTTGCAGAATAACAACCTTAAAGTCAATTTTTAGTCTAATAATCCTTTAACTCATTCTAAGCACATTCCGGACAGATTTGCGGCCATCTCGGTCTTTTGAAGTTTCCCTGTCTTTATGTTTATCACTGTTTGATTGATGTGTTTTGGGGACAACGGTAACGTAGGCAAAACGACTCGGATCAGGAAGCCATATCCGGATCTTCACAAATCATGACAACGATTGTGTCGGTCCACAAGTCCAGTGTCCATCAGGGCTGCCTGTGTCCAAGGCAAGAGAAACCAACAAAGGCAGCATTCTGCTCTCTCTTTATGCTTCACTTCATTCTGGAACACCACAGGAAATGTGTGTGCAATTAGTTGTGAGTCTAATTAGATCATATTTTGTCTCCCTTTTTGACAAAATGAGCTCATGTATAGTGGACATGGGGCTGCTAACGTCCTGATCGGCTCTTGGGAGGTTGAAGGTTGAGACGAGGAGAGCTTGGTTGACCCTGTATCAAATAATAGTGCAAATTAGTCTGCAAATGTTCTTTGTTTTAACCTGCTTGGACTACGAGACGGTGGGGGTTTTGCCACAAAGGACAACACAGTGACTACCAGAGTGATAATCACAGGGCTGTTTAAAAGTGAAATTATAATACTTTTCTTTCTATGAGTGACAACTTATCTATACTATCTGAATGTTCCTAATATATTATACTCCGTCCAAATGGTACTTCGAGCAAAACAGAACAAACTCTTAAGTATTAATAGCAATTATTTGATTTATTTTGGTACTTAGGTCAGGGTATAATGACATTTGGCAACATGTTAAAATGTGTGCGTGACTCTTACAGAGTCTACATTAAGCAAGTGGGTCATGTGTCACCCTTTGTAACATTGTATTATTAGCAGTAGTATTCAAATATAAATATATATTAATATATTACATTAATACTATAAGTATTAGTACTAGTATTAGTATTAGAGTGTGGGAAGTGGAACAGTAATACTTGATTATCCTATCATGTAAGATATTTTCCATGTCATCTTTTGATAGTATCAAAGTGCAGCTGTCATATCTATTTTTAGGATGTCCCACTGGATCTACTTTTATTTCCTCTTGGGGCTGTCTTCCCTACTTTATGGTTAATAAGGCTGGCAAGGAAGAAAGAAAGAAAGAAAGAAGAATGAGAGAAGACAGAGTTTTCACATTAATCTCCACAGAGATTAAACTTTCTTCTTCAAAACGTGGGAGAAGTTATACTCATAACCTCCCACTGTTTATTCGACGGTGACGCCCATGACCGGTTGGACAATCCCCATCCCGTACTTGTTTATTTAATTTCACGTATAACCGTACGCTAACAGTGTTTATCAAAATGAGGTATAATAGGTCATATCTTTGCAAGCATTATAATTATTTGCTAAAATATATTAGCGCAAAGTAGTATCTTATCTTGATTGTTGCATTTACCACATTTCCACTAGGTGCCAGGCTTCTCCTTCGTGTCTGTGATTCAGGCTGGAGTCCAGACTGCCCGTACAAACAAACTCAGATGCTGTTTATCTGTCTGCAGTTTGGTCGTGAGCGACAGTGACCGCCTAAACGCTCCAAGCAGACATACCGTCAGAAAAGCAAAGACATGGAGAGATTGACTGATAAGGAAATCGATGCCGACGCGAAGACTTAATCACATCTGTTTATTAGCCTAGCAACCTGTTTAAACCCTGTTTAATTTTCACATCCATACTGCTCCTCTGTAGAGGGAAAACTGTTTTGATTTGAGGGGCATGTGGGTGGTATTAAGTTGGTAAGGTTTATTTGAGCAGACCAGTATGCATAAACCAACTCTGTCTGTGACAACTTCCCTGGGAATGAAACTGGGAATAATCAATCTGTGTATATCTCAGTTTCCCCCTGTGCTAAAATGTTAGTGGTTACACCTTCTTTTGATCCTTTGTTGGTCAGTATGTATAACATGATGCTAACACTGCTAAGGTTGTGTAGCAGCAGATTAGCAGTACTTAGCAAAGGTTTGATTAGCACTGAGACTATCCATACATATAACCATATACTATAAACCAGTATATATAGCATATGTAACTGGCATATTAATTGGCATATTAATTGTGCTAATATGACAGTCTAACCCAACTTGGCTCACCACCACATCGCCTTCCTACATTACCACTAAAGGGCCACATGTGGCTGTTAATGCTGTTTATTTGGGTTGGGGGGCACAGAAATTACATTTACGAGGAGGGAAAGTGTCTCAGTTAATTGTCTGTATAAACCTACTTGATGTGCTGCCAGGTTAAATAAGGAATACGTCTCAGACCGTGCCAGCTTTTGGAACGGCAGAGAATGAAGCATTTAACGTCGACGTTAATGCTTGCTCTCAAATTCACAGTCTATCTACAACCAGCCACCTCACTTATCAGCATAACGGACTCTTGAAATGATACCTCATCCTTAAACTACTCATAGTCCCGCTATGATATGGATAGTTTGACCATTTTATGTTTGACATTTGGATTTTAGCCATCTAGCTAGCACTCTTATCCTCTAACACTGAATGAGCAGGTTGTTTCAGTGTCTATCTTAAGAACACTGTAGGATATATGGCGTTTGGCAGCCACGTTGACTGTTGCAGGGGTCGAACTTGTGACCCTGAAGTTATGGAATAGTTTCTCTTAACCATTGAACCCTGCTGCCAAATGTATAACTCACTGCTTCCTCAGTTGGGTAACATACGAAGTTGGTTGACAAAATAATAATATTAATAAAAGTTTTGATAAAATTACTAGTGAACTCAAGGTAATGATTGTTCAATCATCTCCCTTATAAGCATCTCTCAAAGCCTTTCCCAACTCCGTCTGGCCCACGCATTTCCTACCATCTCCCCTCCGTCGCTCTACCCTTCCTCACCCTCTCATCCACGCTCTTCCTCTGCCTCCCACTGTGATGTTTACATAAAGGCTGGTGGGGAATTAGCGTTCTGACGTGATCCATTTGTTCTGATGTGGTTCAGTGGGAAGGTTGTGCCTTGATTTATTACGCTTGTCGGTTCAAATTCTTGAGGTACTTTCAAAGTACACAGTAACTGTGCCTACAAGGGCACGCTCTGTTTGTTTTTGTTGATTCACCTCTGCCTGATTATCGATTATCACATCATGAAAAATCAATTCAACTTGTCTAACGTTGTCTAATTCACTGTCTATGCAAATAGAAAAAGTGCCAGGTTATTATACCTGTACATTGTACTAAATATATACAAATAGGAGTAATATATGAATAATGCATATGACTCCCTAATCTAGGACAGCATGTGAGGTGGAGCAGGAAAGAAACATGCACTCTCTATAATTATATCTGATATTGAAGTTAAAGGGATCATATTTTGCTCATTTCCAGCTCTTTATGTTTATCCTGGGACTCCACTAGAGTAGCTTTGCATGATTCACAGTTCAAAAAAAGTCCTTATTTATCTTATACTGGCCCTTTATGCAGCCCCTCTGTTAGCCATGTTAGCTCCTGTCTCTTTAAGGCCCCCCTCCCTAAAAGCCCACTTTCTTCTGATTGGCCAACATCCTCTTGCAGGTGTGGAAAGTGAAAGTAAACTGTAAACCTACGAAGTAACAGAATTTCTGGTTCTTGATTGGAAATGGCAACTTCTCAAATCCAACCGTACATGTTCGAGCCCGAATCTGATTTGGAATATGAGAGTGGACAGCACGAACATCTGCAGCAACAAAGATTACAGCAGGACGTCTCTGTTTGGTGTACGTGTGGGAAATGCGCTAAAATGGCAACTGAAGGAAATAACAAAGGTAATGTAACTACTAAAATGTTATTCTGCTGTCGCCAAACGATTGTATAGTATCTCCCTGCACTGTCAGTTATAATTGATTGCTTATTACTTGAAAAAAATTTGTTGTAAAGACATGTATGCATCATCTTTCCCTCATTGTCTTTGACCAGGGAACTATTGTCACTGCCCGGAGCAGATGACCATATAGATAAAGAAATCCGTCCAGAGTTGACGTCAGATTGTGCAGAAAGTAGAAAAAACGTTTGAAACCTAGTGTTCAGAGCAGTCTGAAGCCTGAGCTTTTTGCTCACAGGGATTACTTTATCATTAGTTTAGCTCATTATTAGGTCGGACACGTTTAATATGAACATTCAACATTGTAACATTATACTGTATATATGTCAGAAAATAAGGAAAAGCATAATATGTCCCCTTTAAAACATGTATATAGATTACAGCACACAGCGAGAATCAGAATCACTTTAACAAGGACAATAATCTTAAACGTATAGTCTTGGTGGCATCAGTGACAGGGACATATTGGCAACTTACATAGTAACACATGATACAAGGTCAACAGGTCAAGGTCAACAAACACAAACTAGACAGTGGCCTAGTGGTAGGCTGATACCCATGAAATAAATAAGCATTACTGAACATTTACCTAATTCATGAACTTGACTTGTGCAGACATTTCAAAGAGTTTAGTGTTGTGTAAATGATGCTTGGGTAAACAAGTTGCTTACATTTAACAAGAGCTGTTCTCATTGGTTTGCAGGTAAACCCATTCGAAGGCAGAGGGGCAGTGAAGAAGAACGAGAACAACGACCTTGGATTCCTAATGTCAGGGGCAGGAGCCGCTGCGGAGCCTTGCAAACACACAGGTAGTCAGAGGCCATGTTTATATACGTGTGATTTAATGATTCCCGCTGTCATCGCAGTTCTGTCCAATTAGATCCACACACATGGTGTTGTGGCGTGCCGAAGAAATTGACCATACCTGAGAGAGAGAAACCCATAAACCGTGTTAATACACTGTCTCTGTGACCCTGCCTGACCCCCCGCCCCTGTATACTGTACTACACAGGAAACGGACTGTGTGTCAAGTCAAGTCAAATGTATTTGGAAAGCATTTCCACCAACAGCTCTGGTAAACATGACTACAGAGGGAGTGCCGTGTTTGTGTATTTGTGTAAAACAGCATATAGTATACTTAAGCTTAGTGTGTGCGAGTGCAAAGGCCAGAGCTTTTGTGTGTTTGTGTGTGTGTGTGTGTGTGTGTGTGTAAGAAGTATTATGCTATGCTTAAGCTTACTGTGTGTCCAAAGTAAACCAAACATATCGAGATTTTCTTTCCATACATTTGTTTTTATTTGTATAAATCGCTTTTCACTAAGGGTCTAGCCTTATGTAATCTCATAATATAACACAACATCATTTGAAATATTCTGAAAATATGTGTCTCAATCTGTGGATTTACTACCTAGGAGCTCCTGCAGCCAACAGATAACTGAAATACAATAACACCCCCAGGGTAGGTTTTACCTTGTGCCAATATGAGTTATTGTCAAAGGACATTTCCAAGTATCCAAGAAGAATGTTTGTTTTTCAGGAACTAAAAAAATTTTTTTTTTTCTAATTGACACATGTATTCAATAGGTTTTTAACTGTGTTCACTCAACACTCAGATGATAATGCAGTGCAATATATCAAGTCAGTGTGTCTGCGTTTGTTTCTAAAAAAAACAATGCGTATGTGGTAAGCTGACATCTTGCTTTTCGTTTCGGAATCTCTCTGCTGGGAATCATTAATCCCGAAACATCTTTAAAATCCTGTCAGAGAGCCGTGTCTGAGCCAAGCGCCTGTATTTCACATCTATCAATCAAACCCTTAGCAACCACCACACCAACCTGTCATAACGCAATACAATCGGGTGGGATGGTTTACCCCGGGTGCATTGGTGCTCCTTCTCAGCCCAGCTCAGTGCACTGTTGGCTGGGCACCAAGGACCTCCTGCATCCCTGAGGATATCCAGGCCTGCTTTTCTGGCTGCTGGTAGTAAATAGAGTTTGGCAAGTGGGCCTTGGAGACTGTGTGTGGGAAATCGCCTGCTGGACTGAAAGAAGGACGCTTGCTGTGGATTTTACACTCTGGACTCCGACTGGCCTGGTGAATGTGGTTCACTAGCTGGGATGGTCACCTGCTAAGTCTTGTTAGGGGAAAGAGAGACAGAGACTGAACTTTGGCGCTCTAAACAGGAAATCTATCTCAATTAGTAGTTTTTTTAAGTAGATAACACTGAACCAGTGTCAGTGAAGGAATGGTGAGGTCAGCACATTTCATGAGCCGTCAGTTTATATTTTTGTTCCAGGAAATATTAACTCAGTAAACAACCCCATGGAATCAAGAAGTATTGTGTTTGCTAGTAGTGCTGGATAGAGGTACTGGATGAACAGTATAGTCACTATACTTCCATCTGCAGTGTAGTGAGTGAATGACTTACTGTAGAGAGGTCCTCAAACATTTTCTAGTATAGTATTGTCTCCACACATAGAGCGGTGAGGCTATGGACAACAAACTCACGTGTGACTCTGTTTATAGACCTTATAAAGGTTTTCGATACTGTGGACCACCCATTATTTATTAACACCTTACTGAGTGCTGGTATTGGAAGCAAAGCGGCAAAGTGGTTCCATAGCTAATAGTTCACAGATAAGGTGTTAAACGTGGCAATGTCATGTCCAACCCAGTCATTGTTACCAGGGTGTTCCACAAGGATCGGTTTTGGGACCCTTGCTTTTTCTAGTTTGTATTACCAACATTATGTTCACATGGTCCTATGTTCCCAGGGTCCTATGGAATTAATTACTATTCTGGTCCCAACTACTCTAGCCGGCGCTGATTGGACCCACGGCATATCGCAAATCAAAATCAAATGCCACTGGACTGTGCACCTTATAGGACCCTGGGAAACATAGGACATTGGGAACATAGGACCCTGGGAGAGCACATATGTAGAACTGGGGAACATAGGACCCTTTGTCATGTTTCTATTATGTGCCATATAAATCTGGGGAACATAGGACCCTGGGAACATAGGAATGACCCCTGCTGGCCTATTTTTGACTGATTTTGGTGATACTGTTTACAGATTTGCCTCAACATCCACCTTGTCTAAACTTGACCCCCTGTATCACTCAGCCCTGAGGTATGTCATTCTAGCTTTAGAACCCATCATTGTATCTTATACAACATGGTAGAATGGTCATCCCTCACTTTGCGTAGGCTCCAACATTGGTACATTTTAATTTATACGATTATTTTAGGCAAATTTCCTATTAACTTAAAACTGAAGTTTTTATTTTTGCAAAGCAGTCACAATCTTAGGTTGAACAAATGGCTTCAGTTTAAAGTGCCTTCTATCTTGGTCCTGGAACAATCTGCAGGCCAAGCTCAAACTTGAGACCCTTATCTCTTTAAACGATTTTAAACAAAGAATAATGGAAGTGGTCACTGTTAGCTGCAGTTGCTTCAATCAACAAACACGTGGATTATCGCCTTGTTTATGTACTGTATTATGTAATGTATTTTTCTTGCACCTGTTGATGCTGTTGTGATTTGTGATTATCTGTTTGATGCTGCTATTTCACCCTGTCTTGGCTAGGTCTCATTCGCAAAAGAGGTTTTAATCTCAATGCGACTTCCTAGTTAAATAAATGTTATATATAATTGATTCACACTTAAACAGAGGAAATGCAGACCACCCACTGTTAAGCTCTCGCTCTCTCAATGGAAAGAGGGTTGCAACATTGCTTTGCTTTATGTAATACAAATAGTTTGTTTGGTAAGAAGACTGAGGCTAAAAGTGACGGATGGTATGAACTGGAAGTTGTTTCTGTGAGTTATTGTTTAGTTTTTGGAAGTGAACAACTGGACTGTGACTTTTTTGACCTTTTGTTCTACTTTCTTTTGACACTTTCGTATCAAAAGTATAATAGTATAAATAGTGAAATTATACCTGCATATATGTATATATAGACAATGTGAAATATATACTTTAAATATTATATTATATAATATATATATTATATAAATAATATACATTTTTATATATGGTACAATTATTTATATATAAAGTAAAATTATCCTTATGGAAGGACCTGTCCTACTCTTCCTCAAAAAGGAAACATCTCAGGATGAACTCTATAAATGTGACCTCTGGAGAGTGTATGACATGAGGGTTCCTCCACAGCCAACACAAACAGCCCATTCTCTGAGTGGATACAGTGTCATCAGCCATCGATGCTGTCCCATTAAATCTTTGTGGAGGTATGAGACAAATAGGCAGATTTTCACTATTACATTTTTTTTTTTTATTGCCAAGACACATTTCTTTAAATTATGCTCCACTTCCCAAACCTCTAAACGCAAATGCATAACTGCGCACTCATCTTCACAAACTTCAAACTTCCATGTCAAAACCAAACTCTCCACTCAAAACCATGTAATCTTACATCTAAACCAAACTTTGCCTTCAGACATCGCACAAAAGCCATCAAATTCACGCACACTATGCAATAGACATTACTGGTGAGATCGATTCAAAACACTACCGTAAAAACATGTTACTGCAGTGAATAACAACCTCTTTACATGATGAAACACAATATGAACACACAACACATGTATACATTTTCAAATGTTTTAATTCCTCAATATACTGTAGTAAAATAAACTGAAATTGAGTGAAAAAGTAAATGTAATATTGCAGCACAAAGAAGAACATTTACGGTATTAGACCGTGATCGCAATTTTGATTTGAAATGGATTCATCGTTCGGCCCTAATATATGAAGGGATTTGTGTGTAGAGTTTTTCGCAAAACGTTCAACAAATCTGAACAACGGGAATAGTATTTATAGTTTTGGGAAACGGGTCTGTCTTTTGGTAGATGGCGTCATGGTTTGGGAGGTTTAGTTACAGGGATAGGCCCGGTTATAGTGTGTAAGCAATTCAGAAGAACTGTACAATGCCATAATCGTACAATGATTTTTCGAAGGGTATCACGGACATGAGAGCTCCAAGTACCAAGTAAACGTTAAATTCAAGGATAAATTCAATACAGCAGCGCTGTTGTGTTAGTGTGTTTGCACGTATGTGTGTCTGTTTGTGCGTGCATGTATGCCTGTGTGTGTGTGTGTGTGTGTGTGCGTGCGTGCTTGCGTTCATGACTATGTACTTTGTCTGTGTGTATCTCTTGGCACACTGACATTGCTGGGTCCCATTAAGTCAATTCTGTTATCTGAACAAAGCCATCCAACATCCATTTATCTTGGTATGTGTGACAAAGCAGACTAGGGAGTCTTGCTCAAACAATCCCTAACAAACCCCCTCTGCCACAGCTGCTGTTGGCTAGAAAAGAAATGGTTGGAGAGACGGGAACGAGGACTAAAGAGCCGCTCTCCAAAAAAAAAGAAAAGACGAGAGAGAGAGAGAGAGAGAGGGAGAGAGAGAGAGAGAGAGAGAGAGAGAGAGAGAGCTTGAGTGGCAGAGAGAGGGAGTCCTTAATTACTGGCAGCTCTCCAGAACGAGCCCTGCAACCAGTTTGGGTTCTTGGCTGGTTTTAGTCATTTTGATGTGTATTGTCTAAACTTGCTTTCTGAGCTGCGCTTCCACTCTGCGTCCCCATGAGGCGACACAAATGTATTCCTATTGCACGACGGCGGTGCTATTGATTTTCCTTTGGAGGGGGAATTAATCCGCGCTGAGCACAAATCATCTTTGAAGCAGGCATTTATCCCCACTCTCAGCTCCGGTGCACCGCCCTTTACGCGTTTTAACGCCCGGTAATGTGCGAGGGGCGATGCGCCGGCATGCTCCGTCAAGTTAAAGCCCCCGTCGTCAGTCGTCGCTCCCCTCGTCTCAAAAAACACACGCGGTCCTTCGTAAACACTTACACGCGTGCACACGCAAGCACGTGCACACACACACACACGCACGCACTCGCGCACAGATTAA
>OMKK01045686.1:0-10104 GCA_900302305.1 Polymixia japonica
CAATGATGAGGAAAAAGAAGTTAGCTGGACTGTTTCATATCATTCTCTCTCCCACGTTACACGTTTAGAGAGTGACAACTTTTCCATTTGATAAGGCAGCCAGTCTGTCTGCACCTCATTTTGCTGTTCAACAGATGGCCCATAAATATACAGGAAAGGTATGATAATAAATTATACCCACACACACACACAGTAAATTACCTCCAGACACTCCAGATAGAAAAACACAAAGAAAATTACAGCAACAACAAACATACACACAGAAAACCACACACATACATGCACACACACACACACAAATCTAGACTCTAACACACACACAGAACATGTACACACACTTCTCAGATTTTAGCAAACACAATTTACAGCAGGGGCGTAAATGTATTCCTTGTGCTCTCATGGTATCAGGTGTGTGTGTGTGTGTGTGTGTGTGTGTGTGTGTGTGTGTGTGTGTGTGTGTGCGTGTGTGTGTGTGTGATAAATCTTCTTCAAACATGGGCAATATACCACAATATACTTTTCCATTGGGAGTCTCCTTCCTTCCAGTATGGTTAAATCAGGTAGGTGTGTGTGTGTGTGTGTGTCCCAGTTACAGCCCCATACTCACAGGACCATAAATACAGCTACTTCAACCCTTTTATATACTATGTGTTCTCCCTCCCTCCCTTTTCTCCTCCATTTAGACCACACTCTTCTCCTCCGTCTCCTTCCCTCTCTTTCACACACACTCCTCTTCTGCTTTATTTCTGGACCCACTTCCAAATGTTGGCTACCGTCTTCCTTCCTTACTTCCTTCTCTTTCTCATTCCCTCCTTCCTTCTGCCTCTCCCTCCCTCCCTCTTTCTCCTCTTCCTCGCCCTATTTTATCCCTTCCCACTCTCTCCAACTGTCATTTGTCCCTTTACTTTCCCTCCTCCTCCATCTCTCCCTCTCTTTTCACCTCCCTCTCTTCACCTCCCTCTCTCCCTCCCTCGCTTCACCTCCCTCTCTCCCTCCCTCTCTTCACCTCCCTCCACCTGTCTTGTTCACACAGAATGTTCACTGGTTTTCTGAATGCATTCAACTTCTCTCCTACCCACCTATTTTATGTCCTTGTATCCTTCTCTCTCTCTCTGTCCTTCGCTCTTTGCATCCTTCCTGCCCTTCTTCCTTTCCTTCCATCTCTCCTACCTTCTAGCTTCCATTTTGTCCTCCATTTCCTCTGTAGAGGCTACAAACCCAAATCCCCCTAGCTTGCAGCGTGTCACTTAGCCTGTCTAATATTGCAGGGACTTGAGAATAACAATAGCGCAACACAGCCAGTAGCCAGCAGTACATATAAAATTACCATTTCTCAGTCATACACTGAGAGATGAGGAGACTAATTTGGATCTTTGTACAAACAAACCGACCTGTGATGACCGCACTGTTCATTCTAAAGCAAGTACTGAAAGGACTGTGCAGGCTCTGAAACACCCAGTGTACCTGCAAACACCTCAACCTCCTCCATGTTCCTGACGAGCTACACTGAAGCCACTGAGCGACAGCCGTGGAGAGAGAACGTTCCCTTTAAACTCAGTCAACTGGCATTGCTGTCCGATGGCGGCATCCAGCGTCGAGGTTCAACTTGAACCAATTTTTCCGAAGGCTGACGTTCAGTGTATTTAGTGAACGGGAGAAAAATAACTTTGCAGCATATTTATATACATGCAGAGTAGAGTTTGCAGCAGATGGATAACTATGATTATTGTTTTTCTCCTACATACGCTGAGCGTTCTAATTTTTATTTCTATATGTAAAACATGTGATAAGGAAAGCAATGAATGCTACTTGTCTTCTCTTGGAAGGGAAATGCTGCCAGATTTTGGAAAAACTTTTAAAAGTTTATGATGCTTTGCGAGGCCTAAATATAAGATAAAATCTATTGGAGAACATAATCTTGATCCTATAGTTACTACACCACTTGTTCACATCTTTAATCTAACATTTGCATCTACTAAAATTCCAACAGTTTGGAAAGCAGCTCACGTTGTCCCTCTGCACAAAGGTGGTGACATCAATAACTTCAACAATTATCGTCCAACATCAAAGCTTTCCTGTCTGGCCAAAATCCAAGGATCGCTGGTTGATTCTCAGCTATGTGTTTTTCTGGAGGTGAATAGTCTTCTACAGCCACAGCAGTCGGGGTTTAAACCGGGATACGGTACAGTAACAGCTACATCCCTAGTGATGGATGATATCATTAACTCCCTGGATAAAAAAGCGACACTGCGTTGCCCTCTTTGTTGATCTTTCAAAAGCATTCGACATCATGGATCATAGCATTCTATTAAGTAAATTACATTCTATTGGATTGGATGATGTTTCTCATAACTGGTTTTATGTATATCTATCTGGAAGAACTCAAGCTATTGTTGTTGACGGTATTAAATCAAACTCCCTTGGGATTAGTAAAGGTGTTCCTCAAGGGTCTAGTGTGGGTCCATCATTATTTACATTATATATAGGAAAGGTAATTTATTTCAAAGTGTCATGTAGCAAAAGGTGTCCAGCCCGCATGGGCTTACAAGACAACATGAACATAACAAACAAGAGCAATAACATAATGAGAACGATGTCAGTGTCAAACCAAATAGGAAAACAATCCTGTTCCTTAGACATTACAGCTATAAAACATAATTTAGGCATATCTAAGGCACAGACACATCACACATAAAGCTCCCTCATACGCTGTTGGTAAGCATTTAACACAAACTGAGCTAGGTGAAACACTTTGTCTGTAAACAGGTACTGAAGTCTACATTCACCAGACATAGAAAACAAATCAGGACATCCTGCAGACATTTTAAGGGAAAGCCGCTATCTAAGATTCTGATATAATGGACAATAGAACAAACAGTGCATTTCATGTTGGACCTCTCCCAGATCACACAGGTGACACGTTCTATTCTCCTCTGGAATAGAATATATAAATAACTCTTTTCAACGCACCATTGTAATGTCCATTTGTACGCTGACGACACCATCTTCTATGTCACTGGCTCCACTCCAAACCAAACCTTTTCCAGACTACAATTTGCCTTTGATGCTTTCTATCATCTCCTATGAATCTCAAGCTTGTTTTAAACTCTGACAAAACAAAATGTGTTATGCACAAGAACTCAAGATAAGACTGTTAATACTCCTACACTTGGTACACTTACACTTGGTCCTCAAATTGAACTTGTGCAATCTTATAAATACTTGGGCGTAGAACACTGACTCAAAAACTAAAAATCAATATTGGATTTTTGTATCAAAACAAAGCCTGCAGTTTATCACAGTGCCTTGCGTTTCATTACAGAATATAAATTCCTCACCCACTCACCCACTGAGGTGTATGAAAAAGTAGGATGGTTCTCCTTAACAAAGAGAAGGGAAGGCTCTAGTGTTGAAGCTCTCCCAAAAACAAAACCCCTTGACATTAGAATTTCTTGTCCTACTGGACGATTTCAAAGTATTAATTGATTACTCCTTGTCCTCCTATGCTGCCTGAATGTTGACTTTGTAATGTGTGTCTGAATTGTAATTTTCTTTCATTTTTGTTTCAGGTCTCCCTTGAAAAAGAGATCGATCTTGATCTCAATGAGACTACCTGACTAAATAAAGGCTTCTATCCATCTATGTATGTATCTATGTCTCTATCTATCTATCTATCTATCTATCTATGTCTTGGTGGACATACACTGAAAAAAACACTGTATTCTGGATGAAACTACATAGTCTAGCATCCATCCATCCAGCCACCATATTCCTGTTTCCTTAGTCCTGATTTTAGAAGAAGTATGACAGCATTTTACCTACTAATAACATGCATTAAAAATACACAGCAGACTACCTACCTATTAATATGAGAATATGTATACATAACACATTACTAGGGCCTAACATTCTGTTGAATTCATATTGATAATGCAATAAGGAAGTACGCAATATCCATATCTTGAAGACTGCAACTTGGGCATTTTGAATTTATATGCAAAATACACATAACAAATAAGAAATTGAGAGGGAAAAGAGTCGGGTAGACGTGCTTCAGATACATCAGGTCCATATAACACAAGGAGACTGTTTATCTGGGAAATGAGACGACATAATCCCATAGTGTTACACTGACGTAGCTAGTGAATGTATTCCCACAATGTACTACTAAAAGAGTTTTAAGCTACAGGAAATGTAGCTTCTAAATTAGACCTTAAAAATGATCGCAATCACAATATCTACTAAATCTAATCTAAAATAACATTATATTTTGTCCACATCGTTCAGCCCTTACACATTACCCAATAAAATGAAGAAGAATATACAACATACTCCCTTGGAAAAGGAATACAGAAAAATATACTACGTCACGTAATACATCAAGATCTTCAGGTATTTGTGTTTTGTTAAAAAAAACAAAAAACATTCTTGCATTGTGTATTCACCAAATTCAAAACCTTTTAAAATCCTGGAAGGTGCTGGGAGCTTTCATATGATGGCTATTTCATAAAATGGATGGATACGCCTCGGAGCGACGGAGGGAACAGGAAGGAAACGACAGTGAAGTGGAGAGGTGACAGGCGCACAGAGCACGACACAGAGGAGCAGCTTTAGAGGAGATAAGAGGCGCGTGTGTGTGTGTGTGTGTGTGTGTGTGTGTGTGTGTGTGTGTGTGTGTATGTATGTGTGACATTCTTTCAGTCTGTCTTTTGACCCACTTGTATGTGTGTTGCAGTATGTATGTGCATATGTAATATACTAGAATTTTTTGAATGTTTTTTTTTCAAATGCGTTTAAGGATCCACGTTGAGTATTTATTATAAAAAAAATAAAACAATAATGGCCCTAGCGGATATTCCACGGCTATACTGTAATATGTGTATGTGTTGCAGGAGTAAGATGAGAACATTGATTTCAGCTACTGCGTAGCTACTAGTCCCTGCTTCTGCAAGCCAAGGCAATTTGTATAAAATAAGATGAATGTAATGGAAACTGTAATACAATTACTGATGACAAATCACATCTTATGGCTTTCTAGCTCAGCAGTGGTACGCACATACATACACACACACACACACACATGAGACAGGATGGGGCTCGTACCGCTATAAGGTACATGCTGATCAGATTAATCTCAAGAGACTAGATAATTGGATAAACACACAGAGACGGAGATCAATCACTTTGGCAGCTATATGTTGGTATGCTGTTCCAACCGGAGGGACAAGAGTGGTGAGTGGGCCTGCAAGTTATTCCTTGTAGGAGTGTTGCTCAAAGGGTCATTGTCTATAGCTTCAGCAGACGAGCCTTGTGACTTACCATGCTTGTGAACTTGACGCGCACACACGTAGGTTGCGGCTGTACAGGTTGTCACACCGTTACACCACATTCCTCCTGTTTGTTCCATTAAACTGCTTCTGCCTGGTTACTCAGCCGCAACTGATGAAGTGTTTATATTTGGGTCAAACCGCGCTGACAGTTGTTGCTCCTGAATCACTCTAAAGGAAAGTTTTCAGTCCTCTGTGACATTTATCTTTTTCCGTCTTATGGTTATTGCTTGGGTTTGACTGAAAGGCCTTTGGTGCTGATCGATATTGGCGATGTGTAGCAACGTGTATTCTCGTGCATCGAGGGTGCATGATGGTGTTACGTTGGTGCTACGTGGCTAGCTTGAATTGGAGAACTTTCGCATTTCTTGACTGGCGTACTGTCTGTTATTCTATTGTGACTTTCACCTCAACCCACCTCTGCCTTCTCTCTATTTTTCTTTCTCTCTCGCTCGCTTGCTCATTCACTCTCAACTCAATTTTAATTTGCAGAACTTAATAAGCATGGGGAATACAAACACAAATAAATAACAATACCAGCGTAGATAATAGTTTAAACATTAAAATGGTACATAACAAGATGACAAATATTAAGATACAGGAATCAGTCAATTACATCATAGTCATTCTCTCTCTCTGTCTCTCTCTGTCTCGCTCTTTCTTTCCCGTTTCTTTCCTGGAATCTAGCATTCTCGCATTCCTTTGCCTTCCTTTGACTTCCTTGCTCCCTACTCTCCCCGTCATTCCAAAGATTAGCATTTACGGGGGTTAGCGTACCTTCTTTGGCAGAAAAGCCTTTTTGATGTGTGGCAAGAAAATCCCCCTTAATAAGTCACAAAGACAGTTAATCAATTTGGGCCAGATCAGGTTGAAGAGTAGTGCTCGCAAACGGAGCAGACGTTAACCTGCTAGCGCTCGACGCTTATCTGTCACTAACATACGGACGGCTCGCCATTGCTTTCGTCTGAGGTTGAGGGGAAAGAAGAATAAGCTAGTCACACGTGGGAGGATTGTGATGATAAGGAAAAAGTGATGATTGGATTTAGTTTGATGAATATAATATAATAATATAATAATAGTGTGCGTTTGTGCTCCATCACAGGTTATTACATAAGTTCTGGCCTGAGGGGTGTTTGGTTACCTCGCTGTATTGCGCTCATGTGCTGACCCTTCATACTTTCTTTTTTCCAACTGTTCCATTTAGTTTAGAAATACTCTGCCACCTATAAACGACCACCTGACTTACTATAGTAGGACAGGAATGTTTGAGTGCGCGTGGAAATCGAGACTAACTTCGCTGCCTTCTTTCTGTGTTTCTGCCCACAGTGAATGAGTATGTGTTCATGGTCCAAGCCAGAGGGATACAGATCAGAGAAAACGTGAGGAACATTGGAGCTCAGGTTCTTGAGCAGGTTGTGAGAGGAGCTTACAGCGTTAATGGCACCGGTACACACACACACACACACACACACAACGATAATTACATAGCTGAATAAATGTGTCAGAAATGTTTATAAGTTCGGCTATGCTCTGCAGTATTGAGCAACAAAGACATGCAGCAGAATCCTGCTAGTAAGCTGAGCTAAGCCAAGTCACCCTTGATGGTAATAGATGAGAAAATAGATGAGAAATCATTCAATGTTAGTAAGTGTCTAATATAAGTGTATAGACCACATAGCTGAATTATCAGTGAATGACTCCAGGTCAAAAGACACATGGTGACAGTACAGCACAGCAGTAGAACACTTGGCTGTAGTGGCGCTGTGAAACACTATGGGTCACTATAGGTCAGGCTGTCGCAGCCGCTGATAGGTTTGTTTGTTTGTTTGTTTGTTTGTTTGTTTGTTTGTGTGTCAAGACTATGCCTACGATTTCAACTTGAGCGAGAGTGATACTCCTCCCACTCCATACCTCCCTGAGGACTTCACCTACCTCCCCTCACAGATCTGCCCCGAGAGGCTGCTTTCAATGAGTAAGTACAACATTTGGATTTTTTTGTAAAAAAATAATAATAATAATTAAAAAGTTTAAAAAAAAAACATAAATACATTTGAAAAAAAACAGTATTGTTATCATACAGGCTGGTCTTTAATCATTACAAGTAACTTCTTCAGGTTCCACAGGCTTCTTTAAAGTAAAGTAGTCCCATTAAGTAAATTGTCATGGGGCTTCTGTGTCTATTCATTTAGATTATGAGTACTGAGAGCCTATGCTTTCAACTTCGATTGGTGATGCATACAAATTTGTTGTAATGGCACAGAATAGTCTAACCTAGCAATTTATGTCCCAGATCACTCAAACATTATAGGCTCTGACTAGCTGTCCTCTCCTCCCCTCCCCCTCTCTCTCATTCTGTCTTACTGTCTGTTTTAAATATGCGTCCACCTCTAATCCCTTATGCTTTTACTCATTTACTAATTTTCACACTTACTATTACCTCGCTCGTACGCACAAATGGTACTTTCGGTCTCTGGACTGATGTTTTGTCTGTTCTATATTGCTGTCATTTTCATACACGCCCTACTGCACTTCCTCCTCAATTTCTCTCTCTTTCTCACTCTTACCCTTTCTGTCTCTCTCTCTCTGTGTGTCAGAGGGCAGGCTGGAGGTGAATATGACTGAGATAGCTCTGGAGGAGGTAGAGAGGTCCTTGCTGGAGGCAGAGCCTAGCACGGCCCCAGGAGGCTACTGGAAACCCAAAGACTGTATGCCACGCTGGAAGGTAAGTGTTTCTGCGCGCGTGTATATGTGTGTGAGTCGACATTATCTGGGTGTACAGCTGTGCAAAAGGGGTTAATTGAGGCGTGGATGGCCAAGTGTTAATCCGGGGCCGGTCGCAAGTTCGTAACCTTTGTATTTGTTTGAAATGTGGCCAGAGACCCTTGCGTGTGTCATATACTGTACAAACGTACTGTAGCTAGCTACCATCACCGAGTCACACTCACTCGGTGACCCAGATACCGTATATACCTGCATTCCTTCTCTGGCTGGCAAGGATTCAGCGTGTGTATGCGTGTGTGTGCACACATATAGTCTCCCTGACTCTCACATACTGTACCTTACATGCACAATCGCGTAACATTTGAGGTATGCGAGTATGCACACGGCGAACGCCAGGCTCAGAATACAAGTGTTTTCGTGCTTTTGCCCGAGAGAGAGACTCTGTTTCCGTGGGAGTGTCTGCCCTGCAGCAGTCGGTTGACTGACAGATTCAGACTCTCACGGCTCTTTTCTTTATCGCTATCCCTCTTTTGTCTAACGGAGCAACCCTGCCCGCCATCCGTCTGTCTGTCTGTCTGTCTGTCTGTCTGTTTGTCTCTGGCTGTCTCTCTCCCGTTCCTATGCCCTGAGGAATTGTGTGTGTTCCGACAACCAAATCGCTCTTTTACCGTCGCTCTGTCTCCTCTCACTAACCTGCATTCTGTCACTCATCTCTCCTCTCTCTCTCCATCTCTCTCGGCCCCTCACTCTATCTCGCCCCTCACTCTATCTCGCTTCTCCCCTCGCTCGTCTGTGACAGTTTTGCCTCTTTGCTGATCTTCAAAGGGAACTTGAATGATAATGAATATACTCTTAAAAGGCTGGATTTTTATAGCAACCGTTCCCAGGCAGAAGAACGGTTGGCCCTTTTCCAGGGTGACTTTCAGTAGCTAAGTTCCACTTTGATCGATACACGTCAGATATAATAATGTACGTGAGCGAGAACCTGCCACTCTTTTTTTTGTTGCAAGGCAACAAAATTAGCATTTGAATTAGCGTTGTTAGGAGGATCTTGCCTTTTGCCTTTTCCAATCACTGAGAGATTTTCTAACCTTTATTTCACTCGGGACAACTCGTGTTTTGGTAAAATAAATTTTAATGAATTGGAATGGCAACACACAAATAGTCTGTGGTTGGCGTGCGTGTGAATACGTGGCTGTCAGCAAGAGTTCCCTGGCTGAACTTTAGGTCATTTATCCAAAATCGTTAGCTCCACTGGAGCAGTAGGGGATTAAGTGCCTTGCTCAAGGGCACTTCAAGAGTTCCTCTGTCACTTTTCCCCAGATTATACTACCTACCCTACTACCCTTTATTTAGATTTATAGGCCAGGTTGCTGTTTGTGTATCTATGCATGCCTGCATTCTAGTTTGTGTGGCATCGTGCAACTGGGTGTGTGTCTGTATATGTATATCTTTATGCTAATTCCTTTCCTTTAACTGGATTATCTTTCCTTTAATTGGATTATCTCTTCTTTAATTGAATTATTTTCTTTTCCCTTAGGTGGCAATCCTCATCCCATTCAGGAACCGTCATGAGCATTTACCCATCCTCTTTAGACACCTGGTGCCAGTGCTGCAGAAACAGAGACTCCAGTTTGCCTTCTACGTCATAGAGCAGGTACACACAAACGCACACTTTCACACACATTCATAGACAGAGATTAAGTCCAAGTTTAAACATAACCTAATGTTTGTTTAGATGACACAACTTCTACTTTTCATGAGTATTTTTTCTGTCAGTTGGCCATTGCTGATACAATGTGTCTGTATCTATTAGACAGTGTGTCTATTATCTGTCTCAGAAAATACAATAATGGTACTGTCGATATTGCATTAAGTTTGTATAGCATAACAAGTATGTGCAGTACAATTGGTAAAATACAAAATTGGAATTGTCAATTACATAAAAGCTCTCTCTCTCTCTCTCTCTCTCTGTCTCTCTCTCTCTCTCTCTCTCTCTCTCTCTCTCTCTCTCTCTCTCTCTCTCTCTCTCTCTCTCATTCTGTGGTGTCTCTTT
>OMKK01045689.1:3258-16830 GCA_900302305.1 Polymixia japonica
GGCGAGCTACACAGCGCTGTCCTTCTGTCTCTATCTTGTTAATGAGCAATGTTCAGGGAGCAAGCCAGCCACTGTCTGCCACAGAGAGGGACCTCAGATTCATCTCTCTGCGGACAATAGGTGATTGTACGTGGATGTGTGTGTGTGTGTGTGTGCTAATTAAAGCAGTGGGAGTTGGAGAAATGGCTGTGCGTGTGCGTGCGAGGCGGTCGCCTGGCGTGACCATAGATGTGTACGTTAATTCTTAATGAGACATTTCTGTGCCCAGAGAGACCAAGCCATCACCATTCCTGCACTGACACACTACAAAGGCCACCGTCTTGCACACGCACACACACATACTGTACTCAGTGTGTGCGCGCCCGCACGCACGCACACACACACACACACACACACACACACACACACACAAGGTCATTACCATACAGCAGTGCACCATTAAATCAAACCTCTTTCTATATGTGTGTGTGTCTGTGTTAACATTGTGTACAGACAGCTAGCAACCAAACCACCACATTTTTGTTCCACCGCCTGTTAGCCAATTTGAGGTAACTGGTGAAACTAACAACAACACCAACGATTTCACAACAAAAGGCGTGGCACGCCCTATAATGTTTATAGCACATATTGTCCACCGATAGCGACAACTCATGGAAAACATCAAAGAAGATTATATAAGATTGACAAAACTCAAAAATGTTTCACACTTTATGCCTCGCGTTCACCCATCGAGAGCAGTTAGGGGTTCAGTGTTTCAAATACACTTACGGTACGCTACCAGGAAGAGCCGGGAACAAACCGGGAATCCTCTGATTACTACCTGCTCTACCTCCTGAGCCAGCAATCTATCTATACAATCTATCTATCTACGCTGTGCTTGATTGAGAAGTGATATCACACAATGTATTGCTTTCAATCCCACACTCTCAGTCGCAAACGACGCATGCTAGTGGAACCACTTTAGAATGATTCTTGCTCTTGGATGTTCGCTTAACAATGTGCTATAGGTCTATAGGCTGTTTCTCAGTTCTTGAAGACACGTCCATCATTTTTACTTTGTTGCAATGTTGAAGCAGTTAAATTTACAATGTATCTATTTGTGCCATACTTGATTGAGAAGTGTTACATTGTATTGATAGTCCACATTCTATTGGCCGCAAAATGACGCATGATAGTGAAACCACTCTCAAATGTTGCTTGCACGTTGACTTTCCCTATTCCTTTGTGCTGTGTCCAACATTTTTACATTGTTGTAATGTTATGGCGCAGCTTTATGTTGATGACGAAAGTTTGTCTACTACCCCGACTATTTACAGGAAAGTGGTCATCATTCTGTGCTGCTTTTGTTTTTTGTTTTTTTATACTAAAATCAAATTTGGCTGGTAGTCACTGGTCGAAAAATGTATATGCATATGGATGATTGATTGGTTAAATGAGTAATTGATTGTTGATTCATCGATTGATTGATGAGTTGATTGGCCGATAGTTTGATGGATTCAAGTGATTGATCTCTACCTGTCAGTCGGTGCTTGCTGTGTAGCTCCTCCAGCTCTTGGCTCAACTGTCTGATGTGGTTCCTCAGGTTTGGGTTCTCTCTGAGGGCTCCCTCCTCCCTCTGGACCTCCTCCTGAAGCCTCTGGACCTCCTCTTGCAGAGCCTCCAGATCCCTGCTCCGTCTCTCTGCCTCCTGCCTGGCTTCCTTCAGGTCCTCCTCTGATTGCTGGAGGAGCATTTCACGCATCTGCAGCACCTGAGGGCCGGGAGAGAGGGTGAATGAGCATGAGTGTGTGTATTGTGTGTGTGTGTGTGTGTGCACTGTTGATTTAAACTGCATGTAGATCATGTGTACTTACTTATTATTGTGAATCTATTGATAAACATAGTAAATAAGTGGCAGATACACCTTTTTAAACACAGGAATGCTTCTATAATATATAAATAATATAGAGCTTATTAGAATAATATTCTATATTCTTTTTCCATACTTCCCTATAAATCCTCTATTGTCAATAGCTCCGCACTCAGCAATCACATGTATGACCAACCATTGCAGCATAGTGTTAAGCACTTGTGTAATTATGCATATATGCACAATGATAAAGGCTAATTATGCGTATATACATAATGCATGTTCTTAATGTAGATGTAGATTTCAATACATGTGTCCTTACATGACACAGACTCATTATGTGATATTCCACAGGGAAGATGGCTGAATGGATGGACAGGATCTGACAGCAAGAAAAGAACGCACTACTGCATGTGCTGTGTGTGTGTGTGTGTGTGCGTGTGCGTATGTGTGTGTGTGTGTGTGTGGGCGGTTGGGTGCGTACATGCGTATGATCTTGCTGGGTATGACACTTGTAACACGTGTATGTGCCAGAGGGCACACAAATTAATGTGTGAAGCCAAATGCATGCACAGACGCCTACACACACACATACTGACACACACACACACACACACACTCACTTATGTGAATGATGTGTCTATGACTGCCAGCTATGTTGGCACTCTGCCAGGCTACCGTCACCACTTTGACTAATTTGAATATTTAGTGTCCCATTGAGCTCTTAATTGGAGTCAATTGCACCAGCCTTGGCAACGTTTGGTGCTTTAATTAATGGTGAGGCAATTTGTTTCTGCCAGGCAATCACGGGACAATCACATATGCGTGTGTGTGTGTGTAGACTTGGAGGTGGAGGGGTGGGGTCTGCACGTGTACGAGTACTCCGCTTTGGGAAGTTGAATTGAATCTGAAAGTCATATTCTCAACATATATACTTTAGGGCACCAGAAATTAGTAAGATTGCCTTCAACAGGAGCGAAAAGATTCTAATGTAAAATACTGTGGATTCAAATAATGTGGATAATATGGCTGTATGGAAAAAATGCAGGCCAACAAAAAATTTAATTCCTTGAGATAGATTTAAAAAAAAAAAAAATAGCTGTGGTAAAATTGCCCATGAGCATTCCCAAAACCCTTTTAGAAAAATAAATTGAAAAGGGGAGTAAGATGACAGGAACTGCACCTGTTCTCTCTGTGTGCTGTCCTTGTGTGTGTTGGCCAGTTCCAATTGTAAGCGTGTCACTTCCTGTTCCAGGCGTGTCACTTCCTGTTGGAGCTGAGTGCAATTGGTCAGGTGTGTATGGTGGGAAGCGACAAGACTTCGCTCCAGACCCGTCTTCTCCTGGGCCCTATGGAGGTAGAGGAGAGAGTGACTGTCAGTCGGATGCCCTGTCTGAATTATGTGTTGTGTACCTACAGATCAGTACAAGTTTTTGTTGACTGAGTGTAGTAAGTGACTGGAAGGGAAAAAGGAGAGAACAGAGCAAGGAGAGAAAGAAGAGGTAAGGGGAGAGAGAGAGAGAGAGAGATAGAGAGAGAGAGAGGCGGCTGGAAGGGCACGGGAGGAAGGAGAAGGACAGGAAATGTATTTATAAGAGAGGAGAGTGAGAGTTTTATAGACTCTGATATTACTGTCTTTCCAGCTCTGTCTTCATTTGGAGAACAGTCCTTTCATATTCTGCAAGGCGCTCTATCTGCTCAGTACAGCGCTGAAACACACACACAAGCATGTACACACAAAGGCACACGGCAACACACACACATGCATGCAAATGTAATCTGAATTAACTGGATTATCTGTGAGTGTAAATGTAATCTGAAATGTAATCTGAATGATCTGTGAGTGTAAATGTAATCTGAAATGTAATCTGAATGATCTGTAAGTGTAAATGTAATCTGAAATGTAATCTGAATGAATAGTGCAATCTGAAAGTGCTCCAACCTCACCTTCTGGAGCTGCTGTCTGTGTCTCTGCAGGTTGAGGTAGTCCTCATCAGAATAAGAATGAGTCTGTTGGTACAGCCTCAAGTCCCTCTCACCCATCAGCTTCTATAGATAGATAGATAGATAGATAGATAGATAGATAGATAGATAGATAGATAGATAGATAGATAGATAGATAGATAGATAGATAGATAGATAGATAGATAGATAGATAGATAGATAGATAGATAGGAATGACAAGAAAGAAAGAAAGAAAGAAAGAAAGAAAGAAAGAAAGAAAGAAAGAAAGAAAGAAAGAAAGAAAGAAAGAAACAATAAAGAAAAAGCAGTTGCCTTTCAGAGAAATTTCTGGATACTTCTTTTGTTATTTGAATCTCTTTTAGTCCAATCAGACTATCCTTTCGAGAGTCAACAGAAATAAAAAGAAATAAAAAAAATTAAATCAATCGGTGTTATAAAAAGCATGCTTGATTCAGCAGGAAGTCAGTCATGAATCATGTTCTCTAAAATGGCATACTTACAACGGTAACAATGGTAGCAATCAGGATAATTACCTCCTTAATTAAATCAACAGTTGATCTAAAAACAGCAACGAAATTGACTGAGAATAATCATAAAACAACAACATGACAAGGGATGTATTTCTAATTGATTATCTTTTAGGAGATTATTCATT
Source organism: Polymixia japonica (assembly GCA_900302305.1). Taxonomy (NCBI): domain Eukaryota; kingdom Metazoa; phylum Chordata; class Actinopteri; order Polymixiiformes; family Polymixiidae; genus Polymixia; species Polymixia japonica. The sequence continues at coordinate 7,728 of OMKK01045689.1, forward strand.
TTTTGTTGTAGAATAATGACAATGGCCCCGTTTTCCAGTTCAGGCTCTTAGGAGTAACCAACACTTTTTTTTGGTAATTTCGTTGCATGAGGCGCTGGCGGAAGGGAGGCACACCTGCAGAGCAGCTGCAAAAAGGGTTGGATTAGGAGGAATAAATGATCAGTAGGTTTGGTGGGGCTGTCTTCAATTATAGCCAATCAAATCAGCTCCTCTCATTCCCTTTAAAAGTAGCACGCTCTCCGTCATGGCGCACTGACAATTTCGTAATGAGAGCCCAGAACGGCATGACAACGCAATACACACAGTACCGTACACATGTCTATAGCCGTGTCCCCTGAAGATAACGACACAAACTAGAATGCGAGCAGCACTGCAGAATGTGAATGGAAATGCGCCTTTTATTATAATTTTTAGCAGGCCCCCCAAACTTAAACTTTTTGTTTGCTTTCAGGGGGCTCCCCCGTTATTCCAGCCCCGGTGTCTTCCTTCTCACAAGCGTCTTTCTCTTTCATTCATGTGCGTTCCATGAACACAGAAGGGGACCTTAAATAGTTGTGATCACGGGTGTGGGCCTATTCAATTACCCTCTTAGGTTGACCGGCCGATCACTGCGATATTGAAATCCCTGTCAACATGTTGTTTCCATGCATATGACGCACGTTGACTGTTTGATGTTGGAAGACAATGAGTCACACAATATCCACTATTTTGTTTTACTTAAGTGATTAAAAAGGTTGCATTCAGTTACAGCAGACGTCAAAGTGAAGTAGACCATCATAACATACACAAGAGCGGTTTGTGTGATTCTGGATGAGTCTATGTTCACGTGCGCCTCTGCCTACTAAAGCTATGAAAATAGCACAGAACGCCAGCGCTCGCGCTAAGACGCGGTCTGAGTAGGAGGACTGTCTTTGACACAGAATTGCGCTGCGCGGCCTGATTTTTACCGACACACCGTCTGCTGCGCCCCCCTCGCCTATTTTGGCACGAGCGATGTCACGGCGAGCTGCGAAATCGCGACACGGGCGCGGGCGAGAGAGAAATCCACGTGCGGCCAACGAAACGATCGCTTCGCCAGCGCAAGGTCACTGCGACAGACACCAGAAAATATGGCCAAATGACATTCGTGGTCCATGTAGGAGAATATCCTTATGAATTACATTCGGCTGTTAATCGATTTTCCTCCAGTTATTGCATCACAGGATGCAGAGTCACAGAGCTCTAATGTTCCTGGCACAGTCAACTGACTTCAACACAACTAGGATAACATCAGCAGTAGATCCTAGTCTGAAGTCACTGATAGGGAAACGTAAAAGGGCAATTGCTATAGGCAACAGTGCTGACACAGTTGGTTTAGCATTACTGCTTTAGTTATATACAGTAAGAGCTTATTGTCAGCATTTCTCGTCTTCATTGCCCCAAAAAATTGCCTATTGTATAACCAGGCTTACTCAACCTTTGCCATCTAGACCTGCTGAACGTTTAAACTATTTACCGTGTCCTTGAAATTTTACTTGACCTCTGACCTTTGCTAGTATTTTTCAGTATGGAATAGTGTGAAATTGTCCATACTGATGTGACTATGTGTGGGACAGAAAAGAGGTGGTATTTAGTATTTAGAGGTAGTATTTACCGCTGCACAGCTAGTGTCCCTTAGCTTTAAGTTCCATCTCTACTTGGGGTTGCTAGATAATTAAAGAGTTGCTCGTGTTTTTTTTTTTCTTTTAATTCCATTCCATTTCACTTCTTTTTTTTTTTTTTTTTTTTTAATATTTTTAATGTGGTGGCTCTTGTCCAGGCGGAAGCAGACTACAGTGAGTGTGGGGTGAGTCGAGGCAACAGAGGCTCGAGGTAGAGAATTAGCAGGATGTGAAGCTCCCCGAGAACTCCTAACCTCTTGATAGGCGCCTCACAATCAAAGTCATTAGCCAATGTAATAAAGGGCCTGAGATACAGCCATTCTTCAACCGCCTAACTCTTTTATAACCAACAGATTAAAGTTGATTGGATTAAAATGACATTCCGCCCGTCTGACCTTGGTGGCAGCAGTTAAGTTCATCCAAATTAAATTTCTCCGTAATAAAGATGATTCATTTGTTGCCAGACGTTGTAAATATAAAACAGAAAGAAAAGGAGAAAAGATTAAGTGACACACATGAGTGAACCCGCACAAACGCACGCACACGTATGCGAACGCTTGTGCACACACGCGCACACACTCAGGCATGTGCCTGTGCCCGCGCTCACACAAAGGTGTACGGCGACGTGCGACTGTACGCAGGCAAGTGCCATGCACGCACTCAAACACAGGCACACAGACCAAGCGTGGGTACACATGAGCGCTCACACACACACACACACACAACCTTACAGTCGCAATAATACAGACTTTGTACACCACGGCATCAACATCATAAGTAGGGTCCCGTGAAAATCGGGTCCTTAAAAAAAAACGACAGTGAGATGGAGCCTAATTTATCTCCTTGGGAAACTGTTGTCATAGTTATCAAACAAATAATTTTTAGTTTTTTTTAAATTAAAATTTCCAACTTTAATACTCAACACGGGGTCATTTGTGTAAGTTCAGGGCCGTGCACTAATGTGCGATTGTGAATGTGTGCGTATGTCCGTCTCAGTGTGTATCCTGACCTGCTGTTTGAGCATGTTCACCTGTTCCTTCAGTGTCGCCATGAGGCCCTCGCACCGATCCACTTTCTCCTGGCTCTCCTTTAGCAGATTTTGATTGGTCTGCAGCTCATCTGTCAACTGGTCCAGAGCCTCTTCTGAGCTCTCCCATTGGTTGACCTTCTCCTGGTACCGCCCCTCAAGCTCAGCTAGCTCTGCTTTGACTGAATGTGTTGCTACCTGGGAGTCTCTTAGCTGCCAGTCAAAAAAAAAAACATGGTGATGAGGACAAAATATCTTGGACAAACGTCTGGTAGGCTTTACATGTGGATAGGGGTTTGTAAGATCAAAAAACCTTTAGGAACCACCATGCTACTGAAATCTATTCAGCAGGCCAGAGTGAGCAAAATGCATTATTCAAAAACATGCAAATGCCTTATGGTAGAAAAATATATATATTTTTTTCAGACAGAAAACATAAGTATCAAATAACTTTAGCTATGAGGTAACTGTCCAACCTGCTGCTGTGAATACCGTAGCTCCTCCTCCAGACTCTCCACCTGCCCCTGCAACCTCTGTACCATCTCCATAGCCACTGCATACTTCTGTTTAAATATGGCCGCTGTCTCTTCCTGGTGCTGGGCCCGCACAGTGGCCTCATTCAGGTCCTCCTGGGCTCCTTTTAGTTGCTGGCATAGGAGGTCCAACTCAACTTCCTGTCTCTTTATTAGCCCTTCAGACAACTCAACCTGACAGCCAACAAGGTAAAATATAATACATGTTAAAGAGAATGACCCTCTGAGATGGTGGGACAGCTATTGCCATAAAGGTTAGAGAAGCAAAGTGTGCCAGCATACATCCCGCGACCAGCTGGGAAAATCTTAAAATCTACTGTTGAGGTGCCCTTGAGCAAAGCATGCAGCACGCAATACGGTTAAAATAATAATAATGATAACAGTAATAATAATGTCACAGGAGCATATAGTAATAGTTTAATGGTCCAAAGTCGCAGACATTAAAATGCTCAAGGTGTGCATCATTGTGCCTCACTGTGCTCAAAGACAACCAACAGATCAATTCTACCCCCCAATCTAATTTGACTTGACTTTAGATGTTCACAGGCAAAATATAATGATGGAAATTAAGACAGACAGACAGACAGACAGAAAGTAAAACTGGTAAAATCGTAAAACCTCTCTCTCTGGTGAAACCATGCACTAACTTCATGTTGAGTACTGTGGTGAACTACAGTGTAGTGCTTTACAGTAACCCATGTCATTACGAGAGGAGAACCCAGGAAGTGAAACCAGGCTTAATCCTGGTGTTACACTGAGCCTCCTACAGGAGCTCACCTCTGGAGGGTAGAGGTTGAGAGTTAAACCCAGTCTAACACTCAGCTGGGCTTTATCCATGTTAATCCCTGTCCTAATCTGGATCAGAGCGGGAGGGTTAACAACTAATGACAGCTGGCTAGTTAGGTTTCACTGGTTCACTGCAGTCTGGTTTAACCTGGGATTACCTGGGTTCATCTAAGACTAATGCCGGGTGGATGATAGCATAACCGACTAGGAGATGCATTCATGCAATGTGACTGGGGAGATAGAATGAGAAGAGAGGACTAGGATAGAGCAGAGCAGAGAACAGAACAGAACAGAATTCTGATTGCCTGGAGGGTGTCCATACATTTTGTTTAAAGGCGCTGTCAGTAAGATCATTAAGATCGGCACTCACTCAATCGGCGTTAGTGAGGTGAGCTACACCAACAAACCAAAACAAGAAGCACAGTATTGTGGCTTGCGCAGGCTGAGGGGAGGATCTGTTTGACGGGCCGTCGAAGCAAAACAAAGACCAGAACGTAGAGGGAAACAGCACCGCAATCAAAACAGAGAGAGAGAGAAACTTTCAGACGATCACCGTTATACTGTACATTACGATACATTTTGGCCATTTAACTTTTTATTTGATTTTAACATATTACTGATAGCACCTTTAACGTTAACACCTCTGATGCAAGTGTTTGATCACTGTACTAAATTAAAGCATCTACAATTTTCTATGAGTAATCATTAAAACAAGCTGACAGTTTAATCGCTTGAACCATAAACTGTAAAACAGGCAAAAGAAGTCATGAGGTGACTTCCCAGTGACAGAGAGACTGATGAGATAATCCCAGTGTTATGATTCTGCAAATTATAGGTCTCGTGGCTAACAAGTTAACGGGTTAACACCGTTCATACATATCCATAACATCTCAAAAGACATCACAGGCCCGTTGGACTAATTATGACTACTAACTCTCGCTCTCTGAACTCTTCCTCCAGATCACGGTATTTCCTCCTCTCTCTATCCCGGTCTCTGTCAGCCCCTCGTACGAACACGTACGTACGCCCTACCGTCATTTGCATACATTACCCCGGACGCCCCGCCATGCACTTGCCCACACACGGAGTCGCACTCACTCACCCACTCAATCGCTCACACAGATTCCCTACAGCTAAAATATCCACTACATTACAGTTCAAACAATAGTGGCGGATTTAGCATTTTCTTTTAGCCGCCAGATGAAACGAGCCTTAATGGGAACACCATGGCTTTCTTGTGACCATAATCAGGAGCTTGTGCTTCGGGGGAAACAAACAGCCCTCATTAAATATGATGGAAAAACACATCGCTCTGACCCTCCCGACCTGACGAACCTCATTTGGCCAGACGTTTATATAGCCGCGGTTATTCACGGCTGTCACATGACGCTCGCGGAGACCTCTCGGTGGCTAATGACTTGATTCTTCTTTTTTTTTTTTCTGGTCTGTTGCTCTATCTTTTGCTCTCTTTCTTCAACTCTGGGTCCAATTGGATGTGAGAGGTTGACAAACAGAGGGGTCATATTGTCTTGTTTGGTAACTCGGATGATGCAGACAGGGCTATATGTAAGATGACTGCGAATTTAAGTTTTGGCTGCTGTGAAATGGCCTGTTTTCTTGTGCTGCTGCCAGAGGACTGTGACGATTTGATTGTCTTCTGTGATTCAGATCACTCACATCCAGTTAGTGTCACGCAAGTGTGTCGGGCTTGCCCACTTTTTGTCTTGTATATTAGATTAAGAAAATAGATTAGGTTTCATTACCTGAGGTCGTGACTCAACAGACTGACAGAGAGAGACACACGCACAAACCTTACCTTCTCTGCGGCCTCCTGCCATCCAATCTCGGACCGACTCAAGCTCTCCTTAAGGTCCCCGACCTCTGCCTCTCGCTCTTTGAGCCTGGCCTGTGTTTGGCTCAGCTCAGAGTGGGACTGCTCCGATTGGCTGCGAAGCAGGAAGTTCCTCTGGCTCCAGCGTTCGGCGTCAACTCTGTGAGCCTGTTTCACAGCTTCCAGGTCAGAGGTCAACCGCTCTATAGACTCGGCCTGAGACTTCACCTGGAGGGGAGATTATCAGCCACAATGATGGCGAGAGAGACGAAAGAAAGAAAGAAAGAAAGAAAGAAAGAAAGAAAGAAAGAAAGAAAGAAAGAAAGAAAGAGAGAAAAGATCTCTACCTGTTGCTGGCTGGTGCAGAGCTGGTTGTGTAGCTGCTGTCCTTCTTTGTCCTTCTGGTCTCTAAGCCCTTCCCCTTCTCTGACCTTTTCCCTTAACTGGCACATCTCTTCCTGGTGACCTCTGACCTTCTTATTTAGACGTCTGACCTCGGCCTCCAGTGCCGACAGCTGGCCAGGAGTTAAAAGTTGGAAACAGAACTGTAGTGTATTGGATACATGGATACATTGTTTGATTTGATTTGATTTGATCAGATAGGTTGTTGAGCGTGATGACGTCACGCTTACATTCTGTCGCGGCTCTACTCTCAGCTGTTCGGCAGAAACAAGCTGGAACGTACCGCCTGACTGCATCATTTTATTGTGTTTAGAAAGAATCAATAACAAACACAACAAGAACAACTGTACTCAAGCGCCGAGGTGCACGCACAGACAAACGAGCATGCGGAGACATTGAAGTGACGGCGGGGGCCTCAGAGACTTGAGTCAGAAAGTTTTCCCATTTAGACCCAGGAGCAGCTGGGAAAACGGTGGGCAGAGGATAAGAATGAGTAACAATTTCCCTTTTCTTAGCAACAACTGTCAATGAGAACTTTGAGCGAGGTTGTGCACCTCCCACCGCTCCAGAGGAGCTCCTCAGTAACAGCGAAATACTGTGGTCGTACCGAGCTCCTCCCTGGAGCAAATGAGTGTATCCGTGGGTGTAAGGCAGGGCATTGCTGCAAAAGTGCGAGGGTACTCGCCCGACCTACCGTTAGTGTGTAAAAGTAACGCAAAATAATCAAAAATAAAAAGATATACACCCGCCAGACATATGCACACAAGTGCACGCACCCGGATAAGCCTCGACGGGCATGTGGATACAGAGGACAGAACAGTAACAGACCGACGTACGGACACGCGCGCGAGGCAACGCACCTCTTCCTGGGTCCCTTGACGCTTCTGTTCCGCCGCCTTCATTTCTGCTCTCAGCTGTAGGATCAGCTGATCTCTGCTTCTCACCTACATGCACACAAATACACACACGACTAGAAAGGAGGTTGGAGAGATGCTGCACTCGTGTGGCCTGGGTCCGAAAAGGGGGGTCAGCAATACATCCGACTGAATACCATAGAGCGCACATACACCAGCGGCTAAAAAGGTTGACCTTCATCTGCGCCGTCGCCATCTTTGATCGATTTGAATAATATTTGATGCAGCGGGTCATTGGCGGACTGTCAACACATCCACCAAGTTTGAGCCAAATCGGACGGGAAACAGGTGAGTTATTGCGGTTACAGACAGACAGACAAGATCAAGACCAAATACTTGGATAAGAACTTGGATAAAAGGCTCTGCTGTACGCTGGAGATGCTCACACACACACGCACACACACACACACACACACACACACAGACACACACACACACACACGCACACACACACGGACAGAAAAAGACAGACCTCTAGGTGGACAGTGTGTTGTTTCTCCTGGCTGAGAGCCAAGTCAGTCTCTAGTCTCTCTCTGGTCTGGTTGAGGCTGACACACTCCCTGCTCCGCTCCTCCATTTTGGCTCTGAGCTCATCCCTCTCCCCATGCAGTCGCTCCAAAATAGTCTGTCTACTGAGCAACTGGAAAATACACAGTAAAACGACAGCTCTAATCTCCAGCAAAACATATAAAGCAAAACCCATGAAATGAAATCAATTCAAAGTTCGCACAATCCACAAAAAAACAAACAAAATGATGATTAATATATTGACTCTGCATTCAATATTTGACGCTAAAATTGATGATCAAATTTGAGCAAATCAAATGTTTATCTGTAAAATCTATTAGTCTATTAGCACAAGTATAACTCATCTGTTGCAGTGGAAAGAGGAAATGTTGTGCGTACCTCTTTGTGACAGTCAGAGTAGCGCTTCTTACTCTGTGTGAGGTCCTTCTCTAGGGCACACATCTTTAGCTCCCTCCTCTGAATCTGAAGGACAACATTCAAAAGATAATTTCATTTATTTTATGGCCAGCCTTAGCTGATATGGCCCAAATTAATGGCCACATCAACCAAACATACCAAAAGAATGGTCTGAGTGTGTTCAGGGTAAACTGCCGTATAGCTACCATCATATATCTGTCACCAAAAACAATACATCATTTAAAATATACAGAAGGTTTGGATCGGAAGGTTTGGATATGATAAGACACAATTGGTTTGGGCAATGTGGTCAAAATGTAATATCCAAATATTTTTCCCCATTTTCTTTTATAGCATAAGGATATGTGAATCCTGAATGCCTTTTTTGTATTTATCAGTGTTTTGTATTATCGTGTATCAACCAATTTTCATCTATGTTCTTCTTTAAATGATGAAAAAAATTAACAATAGCATCGCTATTTGTTGTTACTGGTATATATATATATATATATATATATATATATATATAGCAATATGGTTCTTACAATACTGTTGTGTTATACGTGTAAACAGTAACTCAAAACAAAAGGTAACTTAGGTCACTGTTTATAAAAACAGACATAAAATATGGAAATAATTTCCCAGCCTTGTTATCATGTTTGTGTGTGAGATGTGAGCAGTGGGTGGATGGTGCTGCTACACAGATAGAAATGGTTGTTTATGCTTCTCTTGAGTATAGACTGTGTCTGATGATTGTTTGTTTGTCTGTTTCCTTGGTCACCTTCCCTAATTATCTACTTCAGCTCCACACTGGATGTATGTGCATGTTTCTTTGTGTGTGTGTGTGTGTGTGTGTGTGTGTCTGTGTTTGTGAGTGTATGCACATGCACCTGTGTGGGTGTGAGTGCGTGAAGGCACATTTGTTTTGTTTGTGTGTTATGGATATGTTTTCAGCTTCATCAGTTTCTCTACTCTCTTACTCACCTCTCTCTCTCTCTCTCTCTCTCTCTCTCTCTCAGCATGACCCTCCATCTCACCTCTCTCCC
>OMKK01045696.1:0-12802 GCA_900302305.1 Polymixia japonica
CTGCTCACCGCCGTTTCTGACAAGCTGCTCCTTAGTCTCACGTACTGTTCAGGCAGTCCGCTATCCAGGTCACGAGCGGAGCATCCACCCGCATGCACCTGAGCTTGTCTCCCAGCTGCAAAGGCCGTATGGTATCGAAGGAACCGGAGAAGCCAAAGAACACTGCGCTCGCAGAGCCTCGTCAAGACGAGAGCAGGCTCGGTGAAGCAGGTAGATGACGGGCACGGTGCAGAGGCGCATATAGGAAAACCTCAGAGTATTCGAACAAACTTAAAACGTAAAGAATACGAGAACATGCAAGCATGGAGCCATGTAAATAAGCCAGGTTGTGAAAAAAAATCTTCTTTCTTCTTAGAACTTTGATCTGATTAAAAAAAGGAGAGTTGTCCTCTGTCTTTGCAGCTCAGTTGAATTTGATTTTGTGTCGCCTTTATGTCACGGCGAAATTCAATCTTCCCTCATTTAAAGGGTATAATCAAGCGTGGAGATAGTATGCTATGGGCCTTGCCCACAAGAAACGTGAATCCTTCTAGCTTAAGGCTTAAGGTGTGTTGGCAAAGACATGATGATGATAAATGTCACATCAGCTCAAAAGTGTTGGCCTTGAGCTAGTATATCTTATGACTAGGAAATCATTCATGCAGCGTTATTACACAACGCTCACACAATCTGAAGACTCACTGTTTTGTTACCAAAGTGCACTTGTATGGGCATGAAGTCATCCAGCATTTATACTCCGGTGTCTGCCGTCTTCAGGCAAAACTCCATTTCCTCAGCATTCATCATTGCTCTCCCCTAGCACAGCCATCTGTTAGGAAGACAACTTTCATATCCTTGTGGGTTCAGCTACAGCTATCAGTCAAAATGACAGAAGAGGTTTGCTGCACTTTTTTCAAATTCAGGAGCGCTGTTGGGAATAAAGAGATTTATTAGGTTACAGTGCACTTTGACCTTAAACCTTTAATGCCTTGTTGTCTTGAAGGTATGTCCGGACAGTGTCTTGACCCCACTTAATCTGGTTAGGATTCAGGAGAGATAGGAATCCACAGAAGGCTCGTTCTGCATATAGCCTGCCTAAACCTTTGGAGAGGCAGCCATTTTGTGAAGTAACATTGATTTCCCTCCAAAACTAATTAAAGGGCCCAGCAGTTATGATGGCAAACAAATAATTAAAGAGTCTGGCTGCAGTTGTTACAATGCTAATTTCCTGGGGTGTCATTTGCTCCCCACCAGAATGAAGGAAAAAGCAAAGATGTTTTTCAGTTGAACTGTAAATTTGGCTGTGAACAAAGAGTGAAAACATCATTAATGAAATTTACCAAGCCTGTTTAATGTGCTGGTCTTTGAATATTGTTATTTTGTACACATTTGGTTTGATTTGATTTTCATTTCTATGTTTATGCCTTGACAGCTTGTGCTTTGGCAGATGAAATGGCCTCAGAAAGAAATTAAGTATTATCCATAAACTGAATAATAAGACATCAATTAAATAACCCACTGTAACGAACAATCTCTGTCTTTAACTGCCTTTCCAGTCATGAATAAGCCCCATTCAGAAACCACAACTCTGCTCCCTTCAAATACATGGCAGGGTTTCTTTTTTTAATACGTGCTCCGTTTGAGGAATGATGGATGCTGGGTCATAGTCTTCCTCACTGTCGGAGAACAGAGAAAACGGCAGCAGCTATTCCAGCTAATTTCTTTGCTTTCCTGGGTGGTTGCTCATTCTACCCCCTCTTCTATTTGATTAATGGCATCTCCTCAGTGGTAGCTAGTGTAATAAAGTCAAATGAGGTCTCCAATGGCTGAGGCTTTGTAGAATCAGCAGTGGGTAATTGAGGAGGTGGATGTCTCAGGTGGGCCCATGTGTCTGTTCTCTGTCTTTATGGCTCTGAAATAGTGTTTCGCTTCTCCCTTTGGCAGAGTTAGTGAAGTCAGTAATTGTGTTAGAGAAGCCTTGCTGCAATGCACATGGTTGTATTTTTGGAGGCTGTACTGCTGTACTGTTTTAAACGTTGCAGATATGGTAGTGTCACTCCTGAACTTTAAATAAAATAAAGATTTTATCTTAAAGAACACAGTTGCAGAGTAGTCCCACCTGGACCTTTGTAATTCATATTATCATTTAACCAAGACGGTTTTCCTCTTACAAATAAGGATTTTCCAGGTTCATTATAATTTACAGTTATACCCAATTTCCAGAGGAATAGGTCAAAGGAGCTGAGTAATGCTGCCTGAAACCTTATTATCTCTAACATCTCCTTTCATCGTTTAAGATTTTTGCTTTGCCTGATTTAGATGTCTGTTTACATGGGTGACATGGGTTGTCTGTGGTAGCTAATGGGCTATTCAGAGAAGGTTAATGGGAGCCCTGCCTGAAGCCTTGTGGGGGTTTGGCTGACACGTAAATTATTATTTTCCCAATTAAAGATGCCCTATGCAACTTTTGTATAATTTCAGCCTATAGTAGCGGTGGCAGTGGTCAAGAGTAGGTTTTTTCAGGTGTAGTTCAATTACAGTGTTGTACAAACCATTTCAAAGGCATCTTTAAGAAATGTAGTACACAGGGTACAGTGTTGTGCCTGCCAGCATTAGATGGCCATGCTGCTGATGAAACCAACTCAAAAGTGTGTTCCAGAGTCAGAAAATATAAAATATCTTTTCTACCAGTGGACTAAATGAAATTCCACATCTACACTATATAGCCACCATGATCAAACTGTTTCTCCTCTGCCAGTCATAATCCTATAGAATAAAAGGGACAGGATAGATGAGGCATTATAATCATTATAATTGTATTCAGCCAGCCAGACACAATTCAGCATCATTTTATAAGGAGTCCAGTTCTAATGGACTCTTTGATGTGGATCTACTGCACAGTGTTGCTGTATTATAAGTCCTTGTGATGGGAAGAGATCAGAGGGTTTAAGATGCTGCAGTTATGTTCATATTTTGTGTGTTTGTGGTTTTATGTTCCTGTAAAAAAATCACATCAAAGAAATTGTTGCCACAAAAAGCAGCTAGCAAGAGTTCCTCAAACAGCTGGCTAATAAAAACAAAGACATTAAAGGAGAAAAGTTTTCCTAAAACACAGTCATAGATGTGCCCCCTAAGGACTGCGCACAATTAAATAGGTTCACTAAACCTATTTACTCAACTAAAACTGTTCAAAAACGGTCCTTCAGGAAACCCAATCAAACCAGAAAAGAGGTGGTTCAAGACAACCTTGAAGAGAGATTTGAAGACTTTGCTTTCAGAGGACACAGCATCTCACCACCTGAGTAATGTTTGGGAGGTCTAATTCAACTCCCCCGGCCAGCACAGGTGTTCCACATTCCTCTTTAATGAGACGGGCTTAGCAGGAAGCGGCCAAACCTTGTCCCAACAGTCAAACACACAACGTCTTTCTGCAATTTCTGCCACCTTTCCTCTGTGACCCAGAAAACAATGTTTGTGCAGTCGTTTTGAGGCTGGTTATCACCCTGGTATTATGCAATGACGAGGATCTGACATGTTTGATAGTGATTTTGGCAGCGTGTGATATCATTCGTTTTCTCAAATGTAGCTTCAGTAGCTAGCTTCTAACCACAACAGAGGTGTTATATCAGTGTACTTTACTTTACTTTTCAAATACTACATGGTTCAGTTCAGCAAGTATAGATAGTACTAACAGAAAGATGTAGTATGTACTAAACTACATTTCTGCATTGCAGCCCACTGTCCTGCAATGCTGAATGTACTTCAGCCAGGCAATAGCAAGGGGATAAGGGACTAGCAAAGGTAATTTAGTGCCCCAGTTTTTAATCCTAAAACCCAGAAGCGTATTACCCATGGGTTCCCTCGCCAAAACTTTGTTTTTTTCCCACTGGGTCTGTGGTTAGCATAAGCTTAACAGATATGGTACATTTTGTTCTACGAGATAAAATACATCAATAAATATCCCACTTGTGAATTTTGAAGCTTTTATGTGCCTTTAAAAACTATATCGATTTAAGTTGTGCTTCAAAAATCCTAAAAGTGGTGTTCATTTGTGAAGATTACCTTGTTGAACAAAATGTGTGAATATCGTACTCCTTTGTTTGCCACAGAGCTTATTTTCTGCATTAATCCAATACCCAATGGGAAAATCCATTAGCGTTTTGGCGATGAAACCCATGGCGGAGCTAACTTCATCATCACTTCGACACTATACTGTATGAGGTCAATGAGGCCTCTGCTTTTATTAAAAACCGATTAAGCAAAGGGTAGTTTATAATGATCAAAACAATCCCCCTGCAGTATGTGAAACAGAGGCTATGGTTACTCAACTCAATATGGTATGAGAACATTGTCTGCCTAATGTCCGATCATATCATCACATATTATGAGACCACATCTCCGGGTGAGAACACGTGCCTTGAAATTATACATCTCATTTGTATCTGTGGTTGTTTTAATCTGTGTCAACGTCACATTTCCTGCTCTTCCTTTAGATCTCTTTACATTGGTCATATGTGCATTGGAACTCAGCCATACTATGTAGAATCCAGAACACAATGCAAGGCTAACGGTCTGGCTAATTGGATTGCAATACTAATACATTCCGACCTGTCAAGTCCAGAGATTACAGTTGATGCATCCTGATATCATGATACGATGATAAAAATCACATTAAAATAACAACAGTATGCTGCACTATAACCGTAGCACCAGTTCACTTGCCTGATCAAATTGCAGATTTTAGACACACACACGCAGACACAGACACAGACATGCACTCTCTCTCAGAGAGAAACATTCTCTCCATGTTTCTCTCTCTTACACAAAAACAATTAGCATTTTTTCTTTTATTTTAGGCTAGCAGTCTTATGTTTATGTTTTTGCAAGTTTATTATACTCACTGTTTTCTCCTGACTAACTTTAGGTGAAGTCTTACTAAAAAAGCCATTGGCTTCAGTCCTTTACTGTACAATACGTTGCTTCTTTTGTTTTATCTTGATATGACATTTATATTGTTTGATGTGTGAATAAAAAAAACTTTGTTCCACATCTCTAATTGACTTATTTGGCTAACCCTCCTTCAACCTTTCCCACAAACATTACCATAATCACCATCTGTGCATAATGTGTTGTTGTCTTCACTAAATGATCATATTTGCATGAATTGTCCTCCCAAATGTCCATTGAATTAGATTATCTCAGATAGCCATTACGCTATCCCAACAATAGCAGGCAATATTCATCTTCAGTAAGTGCCTCCCAGACCGGAAGACTTCCTCCCAAGACTGATTCACCTCTACACCTCTCAACTGTACTGATGGGCATTTGGTCATAATGGCAGCCGATAATCACCATTTCGGGCAGGCCCCCTAAAGGACACCCTCATGGTGCTATTATTTCCGCAGTGTGAGGTTAGTGTTCAGAGGATCGGTAAAAGCCACCACAAGGCTAAATGCTGTGCCTTCTGTTCTTGATCATCGTTTGAGACCAAAGCTGCCAGAGTGGAATGGATTAGGAGACCTGCGGGCAAGAGCACCAAACCAATCGCTGACGTTTCAAAGCAATTCACTGACAAGCGTACAATATACAGTGCTGGCTGTAAGAGATGCCCGTCTTTTGTTAAATTTGCTCTATATGTTATATCAGAGTAAGACCACAGTTTAGAGTAGAAACACATTAAACACATTAACCGTGTACAATAAAAGTACATAAATGTGTCTGGGTGATGTTGGTGCAGACAAGCATATGACAACTTGGCGAGTTTCATACATATGAACACACATGGTACCACAACAACAGGACCTCAAATATGGGGTACAGTTTAAGCCATAATATAGACAGTGCAGTATACTGACTGACTTACTCACTTACTTACTCACAGTATTAATACAAAAGCACGTAACATGGCAAACAATATGGTTGCAGCCGCTGTGGACGGGCACACACAAAGATGAAACTAGGCTAAATACTGAAGGACATTTTGGACTCACTGTGCAATTCTTTGATGACAGCAACCTTGGCTTGTGCAGAGATATTTGATGGTCATTTGTATGCTGTTTTGAACTCTGGACAAACTAACAATGGGCCCCAAGGCAGCCCGTTGAAGCTGCTTCTAACACTGTCAATATTACACGGACTTATAAACTACAGTTGACATTCCACTGACATGGTGAGTAACCAACACCGTGACATTTTTTTGTTTTGATTTTTAGGAGGGTGACAGCAGTTGGGAAGACTATTTAGGTGTTGAGTGGTCCTGGTCATAGTTAACAGGCACCTTGAAGGACATTTTTGGAACAGATGGTTGCTCAGGCAGGCAGTTGGTGGCAATCCCTCCTAACCTTCTCATCGCCCTTGTGGCAAGCAGTTTTTAGTGGAGGCCAGCTGACAGCCAGCAGTGGACAACACATTAAAGTTTGTTCTTGGAACAGGGCATAGCATGGCTATTGAGGAAGTGAGGATGCTTTCAGTTATTGATCTATTTAAGTGGAGCTTGATGGGTTGTGTGATGTTAGGCTTCCCCAGTTGCCAAGGGAAGGCCATCCTCTCTTGGGCTTTATTGATTAGGCAGACAATGTTCTCATACCATTTGAGGATATTGGTAATGATGGCTCCCTGGAACTTGAATGATTAAGTTGGGTTCACAGCCATTAATGACCAGGAGTAGACCACCAGGTGGATTCCTTCAAAGGTCAGCAATCATCTCAACGGTTGCAAGTGTTCAGCTTAAGGTTGTTAGCAGCGCACCATGATTTGACCTGTGCATATACTCGTTTTGGTTGATGATGAGGCCCAGCAGCTTGATTTTGTCCACAAACTTGAGCAGTTTGATGCATGAGTGGCTGGAGATGTCACTGATGTACACTGATTAGAGGAGAGCACAGATCATTGTGGTGCCCCTATGCTCACAAAAGCATGATCTGATAGGATTGTTTTCCCTCCTTGACAAATTGCCTGCTCTCTGTCAGAAAGTCTAAGATCTTCCAGCATATTGAGGGATAAATCTAGGATAGGTCACAGTGGACCAGTTCTGGGTAATAGTGGTGTTGGAGGCTAAAGTCCCTTGACTCCAGGAGATTGAGCAGTGAGACTGAGATGTATCTAAAGTTGAGACAGGGCTCAAAGGATTATGTCTGAGGTACGCATCACTGGCCTTGAGTCATTTAACGTTTTTGGGAACAGGTAAGGTAGTGGATGATTTGTATACCTTAAGGGATGGAATAGAAGAGGCAGGGCCGAACAATATATCGCGTTCATAATGATATCGCAACATGAAAGAACGCAATAACCATATTGTGAAGACGATGAGAGATGAAGATGAAAAATTGTTATATCACAATGGCAATATCTGCTAAACTAATTGTCACGAATCATCAGGAGACAGACCCAAGCTCAGATGATGAGACAGGGTGCAGGCGTAGTAAAAAAAAAAAAAGCTTACGGTTGACTGAGAAATCCATCAAGAACAAAATACAAAAGTCAAGATGGAGCAACTAACTGTAATTATCTGCGGCTACACTAGCACACATACAGGCAAAGGCTCGTGTGTCTTGACGCTCGTCCTTAGAAGACTCGACCCTTGTTTGTAGAACCTCTACTGTATCTAATTGTCTCAAACCGTCCTCCTGTCTCTGTTGATTATTAGCGCATTTTCTGGGCTTCCGCTAGAGCTGTTATAAAGAGTGAATCAGTGGGGGCTAATCTCCAGAGCGCCTCCATACAAAACCAGTGAGGATGGCTCACCTGCACACCAGTTTATAGAGCGCACTGGCCTTTGCCTCTGGTGACTTGCTATGTCGGATGGTCTGCACATAAAAAACACATTTGTGCCAGTAGTAGAGCCCTAAGGGTTTATTTGTTCAAATGTTTTCGGATTGAGTCCTCTATATAAGTCATACTTCATGACAATTTATTTTTTAACGCTTTTATACAGTAAAGGCTCCATGTCGAACCATTAAATTGTTTTCTACCAACATAAAATAGTTTGACGACACCAAGGGAAGCCAAGTCAGTTGCTGCACTAGTTTTTTGGCTAGAGCCTTTGATGTGTCATGTAAAATGAGCATCTAAAGTACGCTCATCAACACTCATCACGGGAAAAGCAACTTCATTTCCAAAGCTTGAACTTGTACTCACCAACGTGATCAAGTATTCCACATATTCTGTTCTGACAATCACGAAGCACCCCGTCTGTCCTCCTCTTTGTACTGGCCAAAGACATGCCTCCATTTTGATTCAGCCTGTACTGGACTGTTTTAATGTTCATCCCCGTTATTTTCAGGCTCCAGTTGCTCTCTTTTACCACTGCTACGCAAACATCCCAGCAATAAAGTCCGGAGTTTGATCAGTCATAGACGATTCACAAATGGACTCACCTACCCATCCCCCTTTGTGTTTATTCGATTAAAAAATAGTCAGTGTAAATTGTAAATGTTTGACAGGCTTTATGGTGAGGGGAATTTTTAATTTAAAAAACAAACCACATCCCACTGCTGTACAAATGAGGTTTTCCTATTATTCTATGTAGTTATTAATATTTTATAGCTTTACCAACCAACGTATTCAGCATGGAGTAACTGCAGTAATTAAGCACCATTGATGTCTTCCATTTTTCTTATAGTGTCTGCTATTATTATGGTATGGCAATAGATTTACACTGGGAGGCTCTGCGGAAATTGGAAAATAAACATATAATAAAAAAATAGAAATATTAAATATTTAAAACTCTTCTGTGGTTCTAAGTCCTTATTTCCCATGTTGTGAAATAGTAGTGCAAGATTTATTTGAATATACCATCCTTATACCATCCCTGTTTTGTAACCCTGGTTTGTCTATGCATAACATATAGATTTCATAGATCATTTGGACCTAAAACAACGTAACTAACGTGTAAAAATTGTGATGGTGATTATCCTTAAACTTGAAAAGACCTCAGATCTAATTAATGTTACATCATCATTCACAGTAAAAGACTACTGTTACAGCTCACTTCAAACCCTTCATACCATTTGTAAATGGGGGTGTTTTCAAACAGCGTTTTCCAATGTAAGAGGAAAGTATAACTTTGCAAGACTTTTATACTGTTAGGCGAGATAGTGATACATCGCCCACACTCCCAAGGGCTAAACTAGATTTACAAGCTGTGAACTTTTCTCAACCTGACTTTCCTTTAGAAACGCTGTGGAAGCTTGTGGCGATGGTACATACTATGTGAATTTAAGATTCTGACAAAAAAACAGAGTAGTGCATTAGAAATGTGTCACTTGGAAGCGTGTGTGTGTTTCTGTGTGTGTGTGTGTGTGTGTGTGTGTGTGTGCATATCCCTATGTGCTTCTCTATTTTTAGGTTTAAGAAAAAAAATATAACGAGAAAATTTCTCGGCTGTTTTGGATACGTTGGGTGGAACATTTGCTCACGTAATTGTTTCACTTCGGTTTGGAAAGAAGAAGGCACAATATTCTGATCTGTCTGTCTGACGGCCGACGTCTCCCAAAAGTTGAGCTGTGGCCAACTTTTCCGCGCTAGACAGCTTGGGCGGCTATCATCATGCCGGCTGAGTTTCTACCTCTGTGGAAAATGAGTAGACTTCTGTTGGCTAGTCGCTATTGTTGTTAGCGTTTTGAACGCAGGGTCAGCCATCTAAAAATAGTGGAGTTGACCTTAGAAGATGAGTAGAGTGATGCAACAGTAAATCCTGGGCAGCAAAATCATAGACAAGGCCCACATTTGTTATGTTCCCTAATACCAAACCAAAACAAATGTTGCTTATGTAAAGAAAACAAAAGGCTTTCTTAGCAACCAACTAGACAACTTGTTTCAAAATAGGGTCTGGAAGGTTTAATGACACCCAGTGTTGCACCCAGTGGAGAGGGTTTGCCAAAAGACACCTACCGTAGGTGTCCACTAGTTACGTCCAAATGGGAAGACCAAACCTGGAAACCAACTCCAAAATGGAGGCCGTTTCTCAAACCTACATCACAGTAACAGTGATGCTCACTGGGAGTGTATAGAACATTATTTCAATCACAACCCAGTACTATATTTACCTATGCTTTACCTAACAGGCCGCCTTGTTGTCGGATGAGAATTTGTGTACATGGCTATCATCCTCCCTTCCTGTACCCTACCCTTCCTTTCCTCTCCTCATCATAGACCCTCGGCGAAATGGATATAGTTCTCTATTCACAGTGGGTTCTTCTGTTTGCCTTCTCTCCCTGAAGACTTCTCTAATTAAAGGCTCACCACTGAGTCTGTCTGCCTGGCTGTCTGGCTGGCTGGCTGTCAGTCTATTGGTCTATTCTGTGAGTGTTTGTGCGTAAGGGTAAGTGGTAGGCTTGTATTTTTCTTTGACTATGAGAGAGAATATTTGCATAGCAGTGAGAACGTACAATGCACATGCACTCTAATACACACGCAAATACACACACACACACACACACACACACAGTGTGCAATTGCACATTATCAGTATACAGCTCTCTGAAAATCCCCTCTTTAATATCGGTGATTCAAAAACACTCCTGTGTGTACCCTCTGGGTCTTTGAAGCATTGTGCTAATAGATAGTTATATTATGCATGCAAAAGGATGGAGTGTACCAGTACTATCTCACTCCTACCTTCTAATAAAGACACAGAGAGAAACAGTACTTTCTTTTTAGGTGCCTCAACTTGTTTCAGATTTCTAATTTGTTCAGGTGCGGTTCAAAGAACAAAACGTACTGCCTGAAGCGTTTTATAGATTGAAGCTCCAGGTTTGCGGTAATAAAAAGCTGCAGTATCTCGTGTAATGCCCTCAAGAGGACGGTCTTTTGAGATGAAGCAGTATTTCAACCTCCCATTGAGAACGCTGCGCCATCCACTACCTCGACCGTTCCAGCGCGGCGCTCCATCTTCCTCTGCCGCAAACCGACGCTAACAAACGCTAAATCAGACGCGGCTGCGGAAACTTCCGTTAGACGCAGCTACTTCTGTGCTGCTGAGACGGTAACGGCGAGGCAAGGACGAGTCCTTATTCGATCATCTTCGTCTCCCTCAAGCCTCTGCTTGGGTAAAGACATTAGAGAT
The DNA here is from genome assembly GCA_900302305.1 of Polymixia japonica. Lineage (NCBI taxonomy): Eukaryota > Metazoa > Chordata > Actinopteri > Polymixiiformes > Polymixiidae > Polymixia > Polymixia japonica. The sequence goes on from OMKK01045696.1 coordinate 11,045, forward strand.
TGTTTGCATTCGGGAGCATACGAGGGGAGAGGGATCGAACTCGGTGGGAGACAGATTGCAGTGTAACATTGTTAGATTTGTTTTCCTCTCCAAATGAGGCGCCTGGCGGCATGATAAATCACGTATTCATAAAATACATCTGCTCACAGTCTGGGGGATCAAGGGTACGAGATGTCATTCAGATCCCAACCGTTGGTGGTGGTAACACTCAGATAAATACATGAAGGCATACACAAACACAATCGCTCTCACACACACACACACACACACACACACGTACAGACGCCCTACTACACGTACCGCACGTACGTGTTTTCATATAACGTGTTCTTTATTCGTATTATATGTATCTTGCCCTTCCTAACATTCAGTTTTTAATCTGTATTACATTTAATATTAATTAAAAATGTACATTTCAACGGCGCTGCAAGTTAGGAACTCGTTCAGTTAATTTAGATGTTTCATTTTCTAAATTAGCATATATAGCACAAAACACCCTGTCTATGTCCTGGAAAACACTGTATATATCAAAGGTCAACCTTTCAGTATCAACTAATTAATTTTCCTATTGATAAACATGTATTTTTATTATTTTAAAAGGCACTAGCTATTGGTTGACTGGTACTAGGTGTTGTGATACATATTTTCTACACAGGGCTGAAAAGTCAAAATTGGTGGCACAAAATTATTTTTCAGGGAAATGATAACTGGAAACCACAAGATGATGGATGAAAGCGTGTCCCTGTTGCTATGCACTGTGTTGCTTGTTGTGACTATACAATAGCAGCCGTGTTCTGCTGTTTTAAAGTGGCTTTCCTACCAAGTTTGTCTACGCAGGTCAGCTATACCTTTCAGTACCTCAATACCTTAACTCTTTTGTCTGTCGATCTTAGCTGCTCAGTGGTCTCAAGGAGTCAGGGTATTTGTGGGAAGGCAATTGATTTGGTTAGAAGGGGTGAGGAGAGGCAGTGGTGAAGGCCATAGATTTTGGGTTATTGTTTTTCAAAAACTTTGGTTTTGAACTAAGTGTGTGTGTGTGTGAGAGAGAGAGAAAGAGAGAGAGGGAGAGAGAGAGACGATGTGAGAAGAGACTTGCAGTTTTTCATCACTAGTCTCTGTGACCAGGCTTGTATCCACACCTGAGGATCGATGGGAGTCTTTGACACTGTGGATCAAAGGTCTCCATCTACCTCTCAAGACAAACACAAACACACACATACAAACACAAACACACACACACACACACAGTCACACACACAGTCACACACCACCCTGCACAAAGGGCAAACAAGCCTTCTTAATGGCTTTCACGCAGCTGGAGAGCACTCTCTTCAGTCTTTTGACCCTAACATGTTTTTAGCGGAAACAAGAGTGTCTCTTTGAGGAAAGGAATACACAGGAGGTAGATGTAGATGTTTTTCTTGCTCTGGCTGATCTATCACTACAATAAAAAATAAATAAATGTTCTGCATGAAGTAAATCTAGAAAATTGCCAATCCAAACGCCTAACCCTAACCGACCGATACCAACCGATACCAGCCAATACCAACTAATACCAACCAATACCAACCGATACCAACTAATACCAACCGATACCAACTAATACCAACCGATACCAGTCGATACCAACTAATACCAACCAATACCAACTAATACCAACCAATACCAACCAACACCAACAAACTCAGACGGATATCACACACAAAACAAACAAACACTGCTGGCTGTTTGTGTTTGTTGGTGTTGGTTGGCGTTTGT
>OMKK01045702.1:0-10168 GCA_900302305.1 Polymixia japonica
AGGGTTTAATGAACTGCCTAGAGGGTTGAGTGTGGGCAGTGCAGAAATGTGGAGGCTGGTTCTCACAAGAGCGCTCATGTAAGGGCGGGCCTTGAGCCAGTCAGTTGGTGAGGAGCCGGTCAGGAGGCATGGCTCTCGCAAGGTTACAACCAACACTCATTAAAAACAATAAGTCCCTCCTCCACAAAGTAACCTCTAAACCCACTCCAACGCAACAATGTCCACTGAAGAAACACAGAGGAGCTGAGCAAGTCATTCATTGTTTATACTGGCAGTCTGTTTATAGGTGACGTCAGCATCTCTAAATTGTTCTTGATAATTTGGTAGCTTTTTTCCAATTATATATATTTTTTAGTTAATATGTTCTAGTGTTGTAATGTTTAATAATCCTATTACGTGCTGTTCTATCTTTGCTGTGTTTGCTACTATTTACTGGTACATTAATAACAATGTCTCCACCAGATAAATAAACTTTCATTTTATCTAGTCTAAAATGGTCCAGTGCTCTCAGTGCAGATTGTGTAATCTACAAGATAGTACAAAAAGGTTTTGCAATAATAAGATGCAACGACTTCCAACATCACCATTACTGTAATAAGACAGGTACTATCCATCTGTGAATGTTATTGTTAGGCCCACTTCCATAATGTGTGTGTGTGTGTGTGTGTGTGTGTGAGAGAGAGAGAGAGAGAGAGAGAGAGAGAGAGAGAGAGGAGAATTTATACAGCTAATCACATTAATTTCATTACCGTTGTCCAGCAATCTCTCATCTACCACAATGCGTCCAACCCCAAACCGGAAGACCTCGCCCGGTGTAAGTGGACCAAGCGACAGGTTAAAAAATGCGCTGTCGAGTGTACAGTACACTTGTTCACATGGGTGTGTGTGTGTGTGTGTGTGGAGGGGGAGAGTCAGAAGGGGGAGGGAGTGACGGAGGGAGCCGGAGGAGGCAGACACGGACACCTTGGCAGTAATGTTCACGGTGCGACAGGGGGACAGACGCGTTTCGATGGGTCGTTTATTGTGAACCGTACCTGCTGGATCCGAGTGCGTCAGACTTCTCCTCACAGTCGCGCTTTCGTCGTGGATCTGCAGGAAGGCGACTGCGCTGCGTGGACCATCACAGCCCAGACATGGCTCGGAGTCTGCTGCTCTGTGGAGTCCTGGCTGTCTGCTACTGGACTCGAACCTGCGGCGGATTTAACATAGACGAACGGTTCCCCGTGGTCAAGGAAGGGAAAACCAAGGGGAGCTTCTTTGGATTCTCGGTGGCTCTGCATAAACAGACGGAAGGAGGCAAGAACAAATACCTGTAAGTTTTTCCGCCGGTGCGTCTGGAGAGCTCGGATGTGTTCCGCTTGTTTCCCCATTAAAAACATCTTCTTTCAATTAGGCTGCACACCTGATATTGAGTCTATCGGAAACAGACAGTTATACTGCGGTTTTTGTTGCAAAACGCCGCCATCTGTAATAATGTGTATTATTATCCATTTGATAACAGCGTGTACGCGGCTGTTAGATGCAGCTGGATTCATTTCCTGCGTAAAAAATCTGGCGATGAAGCATTTAGGCACGTTAACACCTGTCACCTTCAGATGCAGTGTGTTATTCACTTGTTTCAACGCTATCGAGTTTTTTTTCTTTCATGAAATAAATCCATTTTCTATGCATCGAACAATTCCTCTGATATGTCAGACACCTGTTGCTGCGCAGTGCAGCTGAAGTTATTGGTAATGATCTGCAGCCTCAGGATCTCGAAAAGCCACAAAAGCGTAAAAACAAAAGTGTTCATTTATTCAACTATCGCTGTCGTGATAACTCGTGTGTGTGTGTGTGTGTGTGTGTGTGTGTGTGTGCGCGTGTGCGGAGGTCGTTACCTGTAGGCTTGGTCTCTATTCAAACAAAGAGTGTGTGGTCCCTTTCTGTTTCAACTGAATTGTGTGAATTGAAGTCATAATAAAGCAGAACAGATCTTATCCATAACATCTACGGTAAATGCTATGGCAACGGGCGTATTCTTTGTTCTCTTAGATTATAACTTGGGTGTTTTGTAAACGGACAAAAAGGACTGTAGGCTTTCATGCATTGTCCCTAACTTAGACGTTGCCTCTGGTGCTTTCCGTCAGAAAATATCAAATATATTTGTTTAGTTTGGCTGGCATGACAATTCAAACCTCCACCCAAGCCCTTCTACAGTGAGTGCTGGCTTCAGACTGCAGCAAAATTCCCAACGAGTGCAGAAAAACCAAAGTCTCACATGGTTGAACAGGACATGCAGTAACTCCTGGTACACGCCTTAGTGAAGGGACTGTCTCACTGTAGCTGCAGGTGAAACAGGTGGGCCAGGTGAGCTATATTATAGCTTGCAGCTTGCCTGTAGTGCGGGCTGTAAAGGGGCCGGTATGCCTAAGAAATTGTATCCTCCAGGGCTATCCTAAACAAAATAGAGCACTATTTCTGAATAGTATATGTGCATTTAGGCCAGAGTTACTCTAAGTTTGTTCTATCTGCGTGTTTCGTTCCTGTACTTCTGCGTTCTTTTGAAATGCACAGAAATCTGTGACGTAGCAGTGCTCTACTTTCTTTACACATGTCCCGGGGCTACAGCATTCAACTGAGACAGAAACGGGCTTGTGTTTCGCAATAAAGGTGTTCATTGGCCCGTAACACTTGCAGGTTGTTATTACCAAGACATGAGAGGAGTTTGAAAGTGATGGCAACGGTTTACATAAAAGTAGCGAGTCAACAAATAGTATTTTTGTTTTATTAGAATGCCATTTAAAAGGGTTGATTGATGTTACAGAACGAGGTTGTTTGTGACTCGAGTTAGTTATTCCCTTTATTAAAGGACCTTCAAACTGCGCCTGTGTTTAGTATTGGATTTCCTTTGGCCAATTAAAGCGGCCTCCTCATCCTTCCGTATCTGTGATCACACGCCGCGTTCATCCAGCTCGCTCGGGTGTTTCTCTCTTTGAAGAGTTAATCAGGAAAGAGAATGGCAAAGCGGCTCTCACTTCCTGTATGATGTCACCAAGGAAGGCGATGAGTGCTGACTTGATAGATACCTTCCTTTATCTAAGAAAACACAGCCTATCCTCTTTATCTCAGCCAGGTGTCGGATTGATGTGTTACTGAGATTTCCCCCGCCCAGTCGAGTGGATACCAGTGTCCAGCTGACACATGATCGATGTGCCGTCTTGGCCCCGTCCCCACGGGCTTGGTGTCACCGTCCACTGGTTGCAACCTAAGATGGGGGCCACATGGTCGGTTAATAAGACTGGAGACCTGGGGACCTGGAGGTTGTGGGAAGACTCTGATAAAAGCTGAAGAGTTTAGGCGCATTCATGATTATAAAGTCTAGGCGTCTAAATGCACCTGTAGCTAGCATGTGCTGCTTGTGTCAGTCACTCAGCACGGAAAGGCCTGTTTTCAACTTTTATTCATCCAGGGAAAATGCTCTTTTTCGGCAATGCCCTGCTTCTCATTCATATAGTTTTACACATTGACCCCTGGGAGCTGCCTGGATAAAATAGAATATCGTCTCCCCTTACGAGATGTGTTTTTGTTTTGAAGTCAAAGTAAGTTTCATCCTTTTTTTTTTTACCAGTGCTGTCTTCTTCAACAGCATCCTCTGGATCAACCTCCTCATCCTACGTTCAAATTAGTGGAGCCACCAAGAATAGACAGTGTCTGGTAGCACGCCGTGGGACCTAGTCCAGTATTTCCTCCGTGATTCTTCATTACACATAAGAATGTGCTGACGGTGTCGGCTGTGTTTGAGTTGGGGGGGATTTTATAGGTCCGTCTGGTAAATCTATGCTGTTTTTCCTGGATTTACTGGTAACTTCTGGTCTGTCTCATGTCACCACAGCGAGGGCTGACCACAAATCTGTTCAGTACATGCATGAACCCATTATTGTTATTATGAAGAGCGCATGAGTGTGAATATTTGGGAAAAAAAACTGCAACAAGTGGGACTACAAACCGGTCATGACATGTACAGAGTTTAAAGTGGGCATTCTTTATGCAGCCGTGAGTCAGACGAGGGTTAGAATACGAGAACAGAGGTTTTCCATTGGAATAAAACAGGACAGGGAGGGGTTTCATTCTTAACTTATAACAATGTAGGCTATTATCCAATTTGACTGATGTCAGACGTGTATCTCGGCTCAATCTAAGCAATGCGGAAAAATGTATTTCACGAAATGTTTTTTTCAACGAGGGCCACTACCGATTAGAAAACCAACAGGGCTTATTGTCAGCAAAGGACTGTCCACTACCTACCTGAGGCCAATTTGTACCGGGCGTTCATCCCTGCTCTCCTCGTCTCTTCTCCGACTGTCACTCTTTTAAAGTCACAGAGCGTTTTTTCTCCTCAGAGCCTCTTTTTGTTCTCTACTGGTGCAGGGAGGCGGGACCAGGCTGTCAGCTGGGCACCTATTGGCTCTTCCAGGCCCCTGACCCCTTGGTATGCCTGGAATGTTTCACCCTACTCTGTGCACTTGCGACCTGCCAGGTTGCAGGTTGAGACAGGACAGCACTGAAAATGAGGAGTTTAGGGCAAAATTCTGGGAACACGCAGACACAGACACAATCAACCCGAACTTAGATTCATACCGTTCATCCCTTAGCAAACAGACGAGTTCATTCCGTCAGTTTTCAACAGACTAGGTTTGTGAACCTCTGAGAGCCTGAGAAAGCAAATCAATGGGTATAATTCCCCTCAGTCAGGAACATTTAATCAGGGATGAGGTGCTGCTGCTTTGCCAGCTCATCTCTGTCTGACTGCTGTGGCCCGAGGCCATGAAAGTCAGCCATTTAATTTGACGGGCCTTCCCCTCTCTCCTGTAAGGTGCAGATTAGAGCAGTCGACACATGGTTTTTATAGACATACACACACAGCTAAATATTCTGTTGAAACATGCATAGAACCATATTCTGGTCTTCTCCAAGGCCTCTTAGTTTGAACCAATGCACATATCTCATCCCCAAGTCACCCTACTCCCTTGCTTAAAGTTGATTTAATGCAACCGATGAGGATGAATTGTGGTTATCTTTGTAGATTTTTCTCCTGACATTTAACTTTACCTTGAATCCTAACGCTACTGTTTCTGAAGTTGGTCAGATATAGACGATTGGAAGGACATGCCACACATTAACTGCGCTAACTAATATGGGTCATGGGAGGAATTGTCACAGAGTCTAATGTAAATGAGGGAGATGGATGTGTTGGACTTGGCCGTGGTCCAACATTCCTTGTTACAGAAACGGCGGTGGTCTTTGTTTCTGAAGTAGGCCCATCAGAGCACCGACGTCACGCCACAATGACAAGACTTTGCACATGTTTATGTCATGACAGCCAACAGACAGCTCTCGTGGAGGAATCTCTGTGGACGTTACTTTTGATTTGAGAATCATTTAAATAACAATACCAAAATGAGTTTGCACTGAAGCTAACTGAACATACTCAATATTGATAGCCCTGTCGCTGTGCTAGCTTAACTTTGCTTCTTTCTTTTTAGCTTTCTGTCAATAGTACTAAAATATCCACAGTAATACTCATTGCTCAGTCCTTTCTAGACAATCCCTACTTAATCTTTTTGGTTTTGACAATAATGTGACTCATCATACAGACAATGGCTAGGGATATTACCACTTATACCTCAATCCAAACAATTACTGTATCTACCATGAATGCATTCCTTGTTGCTGACAATTTTAGGCAATAATTCCTAAATCTCACCGTGAAACATTTTGTCTAAGTCAAGCCAATGGAATTTCCCAAGGCTTCTCCCAAGCTTGCATGACACTCTGTTTTGCTCATAATCTTAATGGCGTTCATTGCCTGTATCAAATCCATTGGTGCTAGCATGGCATGCTAGCTTGTGTTGCACTGGAATGAATGACAGGTTCTAATAACATGTTGAAATGAAGCTCCGCAGGATTCTTCTCCCCCACTGAGGAGAATCTCTGGTGGGGCTTTCACTGCAAAATACCTGTGGCGAAGACTGCTTCTATCTTAACAAAACTGGAACAGATCCCTTTGTATGCCCTGGTTGTACAAATGCAATGAAACAGCATGGAGACGAAGCTAGCTTGGCTGGCCTCGGGGCTAAGGGGGGCTAGCTAGGGAAGCTACATGCTTCAATACCTTTCCCTGTGCATGCCATTTCTCATCTTTGAAGGGGATATGATACTGACATATTGGTTTACACTAAGTATGTGCACCTTTCTACCTTTAACATTCTATGGAAGAATAGGTATGAGGTAACTTGTGGTTAGTTTGTCCATATCAAATAAAATATGCTTCCTCAAGATAAATCTAGATAAGAAATGAAATGAATAATAGTATAAAATGTCTGCGTCGGTGATCTCGAGAGGAAGTTTAGCAAGCGGCGGTTTTACTGTAATAGGAAGCCTTGCAAGTCACAACAGGAACACACCGAGGTTTCATTCAGAAACGAATTCTAACCTCAGTCCAAAGCTGAATACAGACATGCCTCTTGCAAACATTGGCACCAACCAAACACACTAGCATAGCTAAAATTTGTAGCATTGTCAACGGTCAGGGACATTATAGTTCCTCTGGGGAAGTCTACCTGTGGCCTCTCTCTGTATACTGTAGCAACAGACAGGACAAGGTGGTTGAGATCATTTCAGGGCAAGTGTGTTGTAAATTCCACTGCTTTATGGCTCCGCTATGGACAGTGCGCTGGGGTGGAGGTGTGCTGGCCTGGTGTGCCCAACGGGGGACCACTGGTTTTGCAGTCTTGTAAAGATTAGGGGATCGGAGGCCTAGGTCACCAAGAAACATGTGTCCAGACTCAGCGCAGCTGTGTAGAGAGAGAGAGAGAGAGACTGTATGTGCGTGTGGATGGATAGTACATATATTTGTGTGTGTGTTTCTACGCGAGTTTGTGTTTGTATATAGTGCGGGTGGGTATGGTTTGTATCTGCGTACACACGTTACGTTCGCATGCGTCTGTGTTTCGCTCTTTTTGGCCGCTTAGCTTTCATTTGAGCGTGCGGCTGTGTGTTCGACACCCGGACGCGGTGTACGTGTGTGTGCATCGGTACCAGTGGGAGAGCCTTCAGACCGGCCTACAGACTTAAGCTGAAACAACATTGTCCTTGTCATGCAAGGTTTCCTTCGTTGCTGATGAAAAGGGATTTACTATGGGCTAGTTTATTATCATGAGACGACCTGTCTCGTTTAATGGGACACGCCGGGTTCCAGTGAGTTTGCTCTTCTGTCACTGTTTCACCGATGGCAGATGGTGGTCCTCAAACAGGATGTTTGTCCAGCTGAGACACTCCTGATAATGTAGATATACAGACAGACAGACAGACAGAGACAGATCAATAAATAGATAGATAGACAGAGACAGATTGATAGATAGATAGATGTTAGACAGATAGACAAATAGATATAGATAGAGACAGATAGACAGACAGATAGATACTGTAGATAAATAGAGACAGATAGACAAATAGACAAATAGACAGATAGATAGATAGATAGATAGACAGATAGATAGATAGATAGATAGATAGATAGATAGATAGATAGATAGATAGATAGATAGATAGATAGATAGATGGTTGTGTGCGTCTGCGTGTTTGTGTGTGAACACACTCAGCAGACTTGTACTTCAATACCATACCAGTGTCTCATACCACGACCTCCTTTGAAGCACAATAACAAAACAAAAGTTGAAATCGTAATGAAAACATTCATTACATTTCATTTCCCCTCCTGCCCCTTGCGGCCGAGATGCCATTCATCTCCACGATGTCTGCACATCACTTCCATTCCTCATTTGTAGTCATACCCGAGCTGTTTCCTGGTCCCTGTCTGACAAACGTCTGACATTACTGTTCTACAGCGAGAGAGCAAAGCAAACATAAGCTCTCTCTCTCTCTCTCTCTCTCTCAGCTCTGGGGTTCAGTGGCATTCAGGGATCCTCGGGAAATGTGACTGAAACGTTGGTATAACTGATTTCTGTGGCGGTAATAGAGAAAGGATCATCAGGTGGATGTATGTGTTGGTATTGGATTGTATCCCATGAGATGGTGTTTGGAGCTGTGCACCGAGGGAAGCAGAGTTGCTGTTAAACCACAAATTGGCTTCAGAATTGGCTTCTTATGGTTCAGCAGGTGTGTCCATGGCTTACCACTAACCACCATCCACTAAGTGATTACATTTGTTAACAAACTGTTTGACAGTGATTTGATTCAGCAACAAAGCTGTTCGGTAGCTGGACTGGAGTAGGTCAATGATGTCTGTTCCCTTGAGTTGACATGTAAGGTGGTGCAAGGATTTAGTTCTTTTTCTTAATTTATGATCGTAAACCATCGCAATACGACGATAGTCCTCAGTGAACATCTGAGTCACGTTTGAGGCCACTGTAAAATAACACACCTCTGACCACATAATGGTTAATTTAAATATGAATGCGCCAACCAAAAGTTAAAACTCATACCAGAACTCGTTTGTCGGTAGCTGGCTTCACTATTAACAGTCATTTCAGAACAGCTAAGATGCTTTTGTGTGCTCCGTTTTGCTTTGTGCACCACAAAAGCCCCTAAGCTATAATTTATAGTTGAGTAAAGGAAGCCCTGCGACCAGCTAAGAAAACCAGGGTGTGGAAAGGAAATAATGAATGAATAGTGGTGCTTCCTCATCCTTCAACAACTACTGTCGAAGTGCTCTAGAGCAAGGCACTAAACCGCCCTTCTGACTGCGCTGGGCAGCTCCCAGGTGTGACGTCGTGACGTTGTGACGGTCATGGACGTTCTGATGCACATCGATGGTCACCCAGGTAACCGTCTAGTCTTGGCCGGGTTATTATTATTATTAATAATATTATTACTATTATTATTATTATTATTATTATTATTACATAGTCTAGTGCAAATGGATATTAAAAACAGCGCTTGCTTTACAGTGTTGCGCAACTCCCTCCCAGATTAGCGGAGCGACGCGGTAAACTTCAAAGGCAGACAGATTGTTGCCGGAAGTATTGTCGGCTTTGTTTTAGAAGGACCGCGTGGGGCTTAACATAACATTACAATTATTTATGTATATTTATAGGAAAGGTAGATTATTTTGGCAACAACAGTATGAAAAAGTATACATTTTAGAAAAACATGAACAAATGGCGATTATGACGGATTGTTTGCGTGTCGATCTCACGATTATGAAATAACCGGCCCGGCCCTACCCAGGTATGAATGTGATCGAATCACTTTGTGTAAAAAGTGAATGAATCACTTTTAAAAAATCACTTATTTATTAAGTCAGTCTCACCCGATAGAAACCAAGCGTGTCCAGAGTAGCACAGGTGTTGTGAGTCATGCTGCAGGCCTCAGTCTGACCACTGATATATTCCACTAAGCAGGTTGTTCTACCGCAGAAACCCCCCGTCAAACTGTTTGTCTTGTCAGGACTCATGTGTTGGGTATGTGTGTGCGCACACAAAGTTGAACGTGTTAACAGCTAGGTGTGCTGTGAATAGTCTGATAGCAATGTGTGTGCTCACCGCCCACCTGCTCCTTTGTGAACGCCACAGTGGGGTGTTTGCTGAAGATACAAAGAATTGGGTTATTTCGCAAAGGCGTCGCAGGGGAATTGAGGGGCAAGGTGCGTATAGCAGATATACAGTCAGAGAGAAGGAGAGAGAGAGAGATGTGGAGAGAGGGGGCTAGGGATGGACACACATACACCTTATCATCTCTACTGTACCATCTCTACCATATCATCTCCTCTTTCTGTGAGGTCATTACACCATCAACAACAGCATAAACGGGTTCCAGTCCTCGTCCCCTCTTGTCATAATGTTTAATAATCCCATCTGTAAACTGAGTCCCTCCATTCAATACTGTCCCCTGCTATTAGCTTGGCAGATGTAATCGGTTCAAGTGGCGCTGTTTTCCTGGAATCGATGCGGGTCGCCCATAAAGTAATTGGTTTATACAGTAACATTCTGAGGAGTACTGTGAGGATGCAACGCAGGTGTGTGTGTGTCTGTGTGTGAGAGAGAGAGAGAGTGTGTGTACCTTTGGTAAACACACTGGGGAAACCTCAGTGCTTAATAGTAGTTCAGTCCCAAAGGTGGAGGTGACCTTTCCACTCCATTCAGAAGAGCACAGTCACTCCCTATGTATA
>OMKK01045711.1:0-12194 GCA_900302305.1 Polymixia japonica
GCTTGATGGACTTGAACCGAAACTGAAGTTAGCTCTGTTCCACCCCTGTGGTCGTTTCCTTGCCACAGTGTCCTGAACCCTATATTGTGTCTATTGTTTTGACACACTGTAAAGCTGAACACTCCTTGGTGTTTAAGGAGAATGTAGTGTACTGAGCTCTGTATACCCTCTTAGCATCTACAGACTCCCTTGTTTAGGGAGCAGGGTGTTCAGGGTGGCTGGTCCCAGACACGTCCCAGGTTCAATGTGTCTGGTTGAAGTGTCCTTGAACAATTCATAAGAACCTGCTCGGTCTTTTAGATTAGCTGCCTAGACTACGATTACATTTAAAAACTGAGAATTGCTTAATGTCTCATATGCAACCGACAGTTAGGAGGATCTTTCAATACTGTAGCTAGTATTAAATTAATCCTGCTGAAATCACTGTACCAAATTATGAAGAATTATTTGAGCAAGTCTTAAGTTGACCATGCAATTTGCACACAGCTATTCAAATGTTGCTACATTCAAACCTGGGTTGAAGAGTATTGGGTTTGCCCACTAGAGCAATACAATGAAAAGTGTAGTGCCAGAAAGTGTAGACAATCATAGGAAAGTATTTGAAAAAAAGTCATATTTTTATGCAACTTACAACAATTTACCTGACACTATCTGAATTGAACACTAGAATATACATCAGTTGTAATATTCTGTACCAAGTCCTCCATGACACTAGAATATACAATAGTTGTAATATTCTGTACCAAGTCCTCCATGACACTAGAATATACATCAGTTGTAATATTCTGTACCAAGTCCTCCATGACACTAGAATATACATCAGTTGTAATATTCTGTACCAAGTCCTCCATGACACTAGAATATACATCAGTTGTAATATTCTGTACCAAGTCCTCCATGACACTAGAATATACATCAGTTGTAATATTCTGTACCAAGTCCTCCATGACACTAGAATATACATCAGTTGTAATATTCTGTACCAAGTCCTCCATGACACTAGAATATACATCAGTTGTAATATTCTGTACCAAGTCCTCCATGACACTAGAATATACATCAGTTGTAATATTCTGTACCAAGTCCTCCATGACACTAGAATATACATCAGTTGTAATATTCTGTACCAAGTCCTCCATGACACTAGAATATACATCAGTTGTAATATTCTGTACCAAGTCCTCCATGACACTAGAATATACATCAGTTGTAATAGGCTCTTCAAGCTGTCAGTCACTGCTGATGTTGCTCCAAGCCTTGAGGTGTTTGTACCGCAGTCTGCATTCATTGATCAGTGAGTTGTTCTCATGTAAACCCACCGACAGCAATGAATGTTTATTGCAGCCGTAATAATGTGGCCTCTGGTGCCAGTGGAGCTGTTCCAGTCTAATGATGCAGCATGAACAAGATTGATCACAGGTTTGATCCCCGAAATGTCCGATGGGTCTGTCAACAGCCATGTGTCCCGTCAAAGTGATCTTGAGCAAGGTGCTAGCCCCCCTACTTGCTTGCTCATTTTAAAGGGATAGTTCATTTTTGGGGGTTTTGGCTATTTTTCACACATACTCGGTGATGCCATTTTTATGTCTCTGCATGAAGTTTGAAGGAATAGGTTAACTTAGCTCAATGGTTACCTTAGCTCAATTGCTGGAAGTCTATGGGATAAAATAGCAAATGTAGGAGCTGCTACTTGACGCAGAGACATAAAAATGGCATCCACAAGTACATCTGACTGAGTAAGTAGGAAAAATGAGTCAAAATCCCCCCAAAAACAAACTATCCCTTTGTCTTTCTATAAGAGTGTCAGCTGAATGCCTGAAAAAGGTAAACATAGAGAATCCGTGCCGTAGAATTATAGTGGTAGTGATGTCCAGAGGATTGGAGACAAGGAGGCTGGGCCTTTAAGGTTCTCATGGTCCCTGTGTTGGGGTGTCCCTCAGGGTACAGTCAACGGTCGATGGTTTCGGTTAGAGCTCAAACTCACCGACAGCGTTGAATGTTCACCAAGGGCACCAGGGGAGCACTGTCTCTTGCTGTTGGATTGATTGAAGTCATTTAACAACTAAAAAGAAGCTATGTGTCATTTACTAACACCCACATTTTACTTAATAAAGAATGAAATCAAGAATGACACAATAAGGCTACAATGCTTATTGTCTTTATGTCCTATGTCTTCATAGCCCAGTGACTATGATGTCAGATCAATGATGTCAGAGCATGAGCCAAGACTAAAAGACGTAATGATGCCAGAGACTGGGTACAGTATAGGGCATTAAGAAACAAATGCAATAAAGTGATATAAAATTCAAAAAGTGAGTACTACCTTAACTCAATAAATGAAAACTTTAATGATCCCAGTACATTTTGGAAGTTGATTAAATCTTCACTAGGGTCTATGACACCCTCTACTCTTCCTGATCTTTTAAAGGTAAATCAAAGGGTAATTAAGGGTAAACATAACATAGCATATGCTTTTAATAAGCATTTTACCAATGCAGGCGTGGCTAACACTCTCTCAAATCTCCCTGCAGATGTTAAAGACAGGGTAGCCACCACCTTAAGTTGCCCTGGAAATAGTTTTCACTTTTTCCCCATTTCTCCCACTCAAGTTTATAAAGCTCTATCAAGTCTTGATTGTAAAAAGTCTGCTGGTCCTGATCAAATTGAGTCTTTTTTTTTTTTTTAAAAGTTGCAGATCTCAGATGCGAGACCCATTGCCTCCATTTTTGGCTGGACCACAACAGCCCTATAAATGAGAATGTCTGTCACTGACTGACTGAGTGATTCCGATGACACAAAATTCAGATGAGTAGGAAGTGAAAAGCAAAATGGATGAGATGGAGGACAGCCTGTACAGTGCTAGTTTAGACGATATTATGAGAGAAAGGTATAAACAGAAAATCACAAAAGAAGGCATCTGCCCTCTAGCGACAAGGCTTTTGGCCACAATTTTGCACATCTAGGGGTGGGCGATACCACAAAGTTTGGTTTCGATCCGATAGCAAGTAATACTAATGAGGAACAGTCTTGCAGTGCACCACACGTGTGTTGTTTGACAATGAGCGCACACAGCAGCAGCAGAGAAGCAAAGACTGCATGCACTAAGAAGCGCGTTCACGTGCACAGGACATGATCTACACGCTTGTTGTGAAGATGACACCGGAATGGAGTTTGCAGAGACAGTTTCTCTATCCATTTAATTTTTTTGGTATCAATCCTATTGACACTATAATCAATCTTCAAAACAAGACATATCTGTAGCATTGATACTTTTGGTATTGAGCTGCCCACCCCTAACATTGACCATACATGGTCCAGCCATATACTAGGTTTTGACCTAATCTTCTTAATCTTATTCTAAGCAGAGGTTTGGTCCCCAGCTCCTGGAAGTCATTAAAAGGTGGAGATCCCTCTGTCCTGGATAATTATTGCGCTATTTCCAGACTGGCTGTTACAGCTAAAGTATTTGAATCCCTTGTAAACAAACAGCTAAAACACTTTTTGTCTGATAATAATATATTAAGTCTTTTTCGGTTTTAGACAAGGGCATAGCACTATAATTGCAGCCATATCAGTCACAAATAATATTTCTGCTCTAGATGATAGAACATTATGTGCTGCACTATTTATTGATCTATTGAAAGCATTTGATTCAGTGGATCATGGTCTTCTCCTGCAAAGACTGAAACGTATAGGTTTTAGTAACCCTGAGCTAAATTGGTTTTCAAACTATCTGACTGGGAGAACTCAGTGTGTGTCCATAGACAATTATAACTCTGTACCTCTAACCGTAAAGTCGGGTGTTCCTCAAGGATCTATCTTGGGACCAATTTTATTTTCTATTTATATAAATGATTTTGGTGTAGGTTTAAGGTACACCTATATGTAGATGACACTATTATTTATTCTGTGGCACCATCTTTAAAAGTGGCAATGGATTACTTACAGATTGCTTTTAACTTATTGGTGATGTCACTTGTTAAATTAAAATGGGTTTTAAACTCTAAAAAGACCAAATTTGTGATCTTTACACGTTCCCGTTCATCACCCACTGATTATATGATGTTAATACTAGATGACACTCATCTAGACAGGGTTACCACTTACAAATACCTTGGCATCTGGTTTGATGACAAATTGCCCTTTGATGTCCATATTGATGGCCTCCTAAAAAAAACAGACCAAAGTTATTTATTTATTTTTGTTTAAAAAATATTTTCGTTTTACTGCTAGAGAAAGATTAATCGAAGCTACCTTTTTGTCAGTATTAGACTATGGTGATATATGCATGCATCTTCATCTCTTTTGAAAAGAATGGATGTAGTCTATCATGCTGCCTTGCGTTTGTAATTGGTGCAAGTGTATGTACACATCATTGTAACTTATATGAAATGGTTCAATGGTTCGACTATAGTTACACACAGACAAATACCCCACTAACTCTAAAATAACCAATCTAAATCACACATATTTAACATGTTTGTGAAATAAATCTAAACATTAATTTAACATTTTCTAGATGGCTATGATTTCAGTCATTTCAATTTTTACATATTTGTCACTGCTGTCTACAGGCTGTTAAAATGGTGAGAAGGAATATCTTTGAAATATTAACAGGCGTAAAGAGAGAGAGACTGGTAGCATCGCTAGTGACCGAGTGCCCACACAGCACCTGCGTGTCTATATGTGCATGTTCCTCTTGGCCGGTACACAGCAGTTCCATGCCAAGCTTCGCTACCACCCATGTCGCCGTAGAGTTCCACATGACGAGGAGCAGCCAGCAGGAGCTGATGCAAAGTTTTGGGTTTCCTGAAATAGCAGCGCTCTCACCGACTCTGTGGGCGCCATTATCATCCTCACCTGGTGCTGAAATAAAGCTCTGCTCGCAAAACTCCCATCTCACTTCAGTAGGCCTGGAGCACGCTTCTCTCACCTGCAACAAGACACACACACACACACACACACACACACAGTCAAATCAGTCTTTGTATGGCGTGAGAGAAGACGAAAAATAAGGACAGAACACAGTGTCAGTCAGCGGTGTGCAAGCGGGTGGCAGAGCTGTGATCATAGTGCTGACGTGCCCCACAGCCTCAGACTGGTTCTCTGCAGCGCTGGAGCTAGTTAGAGATGACTGTTTCCTTTACCCTGCGCTGAACCTCAGCCGCTACGCTGGGAGGACGCCTTCCTGTGTTCGCCTGTTTGAGGTTGGAAAATCATGCAGTCATGTTTTATTAATGCTCACTCTCCCGTTTGCTCGCTCCTCTTAACAGGGAAACACGGAGAAGGGCTTTGAAACACTGTATTTCTTTTGTCCTGCTCTGCTCTGCTCTTTTCACGCTGAGGTTTTGGTCATTTATCTAGGTTGCAGATACAAAAGCCAGTTTGGAAGGTTACCTTACAAAATATATAATGCTAATTATATACTAACTAATTAATTTTAGAGATGTTTCTTTCTGTTGGTCTCCGTACAGAGCAGTGGTTTATAGGTCATCCATCTTCTGTTAGATCAATCAAGCATAAGTGAATGATGGAATTGAGGGAATTGGATCTCCAGGCTGTAGAGGTTTACACATTATAGGCTTTAGACAGTATCCATGGTCTTCTACTCTGTATATGACTGCTCACTTGGGAGACAGTTCACTGTTCACACAATTCACTTCTTCTGTACTGACACAGCTCACTGACCACAGAGGACACATTGTCATTACTTTAATATTCTACTGAAGTATTTAATTTGAAGAAAAGCCACTACTACACACTACAGGGTTTTTGTTTTAACATGTTATTATGAAATAAATTTTGATTGCATAGTGTAGTGGCTATGGAATAATGACACCGTTGCCTTTAAGATCCCTAGAAACCTCGTGTTCACTATGCTATGCCACCGGGTATGAAAACGTTGAATTATGGCACAAAAGAAGTACATCAACCAACATGCGGGTTTGATTTCCCCGGTATCACAATCTTGTCTGTAGTAGCTTTAAAGACATTTTATTTAGGGGCAGGAAGTGAAAAGCAGAATGGACGAGATGGAAGTTTAGACGATATTATGAGAAATTAAAAGTCCTCCAGCGACAAGACTTTTGGCCACAATTTCGCACATTGACTAGGGGTGGGTGATACTAGGGGTGGGTGTTGGTCAAAACAAGACGTAGTATCTGTAGTATCAATACCTTTGCTATGGATCCGCCCACCCCTGATATCGACCATACACGGTCCAGACATGTACTAGCTTCTGACCTAGTCTTGTTTTTTTAAACAATACATTCTCTTACATTTTCTTATTTCTCCATGTATTTACACTCAGAGAAGGTGGACAGTGCTAGTTTTTCAGTCTGCTACTAGGTTGGGTCCCATTAGCTCTGGATTCCTTGGCTCCCCTCCTTGGCACTTGTACTCTTTGGCTCTCTGCCCTAGATACACAGAGGCTTTTTCATTCTGAAATATCTCTCCCTCTCCCTTTCCTCTCTTTTCATTTGACAGACTTCTGTTCTCTTTGCACAGAGAACTCTTGGGAAATGCATGTTAACTTGCCACATGCTGATTTATTCATTGGTTAAGCAGCGCAGTGCTTCCGCGTTAGCCTCTTGATACTGCAATCGTTGAAGTGATCTCCGGAATATTTGCATACAAACCAACAAACTTTGCAAAGCGATTGTGCGTCAAACAGCGAGTGTGAGAGAGACTCAGCCACACTGGAGTGCAACAGTGTGACTCGACCAGTGTGAATCCTACATCGTCAGCACATTCCAGAGGTCAGACAATGAGAAGGCACACAGTGTACTCTCTGTCATGATGCCTGCATGGCCCTGCGAGTCTTCTGCCGGGGTTTTCATACTACCACTGTTGCCACTAGGAAATAAGGCTGACCAGAAAAGCCCGGTGGCGTGTGGGAAAATCGGACTCGCAAATATATAACCTTCAGAACACTTTTTTGGATAGTCAACACTTTATGAATATGTTGGAATGTTATGGAACATTTTGCACACATAACTGAACTAGCAGTTAACCTGACACTTCCAGCATAGCTAGAATGCCAGAGGTCAAAAATACCAACACATGCTCTCACACACTTTCACATCCCGTTCCTCCATCTGACAATTATTACTATATAATCCAACTGTTACTGTCAAACTTCTCCTAATGGAAATGCATCAAGTGATTAAATCGCTGAAATCACCAGCATTGCGAGTGATCCACTTCACGGGGAAACTCAATCAAATTCAACAAATATGCCTTAATTAATGTGTCAGTCAGAAAATAGGCTTTGAGTCAAATTGGACATTTAATATCTTCCCGAATTAAGTTGTTTTTAATGAGATTTAATGGTGCAGCGGGGTCATATAGTATCACATTTAACGACACACAGATGTAACCTCACACTAGTGTAATGTTACTAGTCACATACAGCCGTGGTGTGTTGGCTGCAGTATGTGCATTTGTAAAATGGTGTGATTTGTGGTATAATGATGCCACTATACCGTGACGTTGTAGCGGTGCAGCCTGACTGGACAGGCCGACCCAGGGCTCCGGTGGAAGGACTCCTCTAGGCTGAAATCACTGCCAGGCGAAGCGCCAAGTCCTTCTAGAAAACACCCCGGCCTCCACGTGCCATGGATCACTCTGCCAAGTCTCCAGGGTTGTTGTTTTTTTTGCAACCTTCAATGCGGCTGAGCGAGCTTCTGTCTCTGATACCTCTGTGTTTCTCAGCGCACCTTGTCATTGTTGACACTCGGTTACTGTCAATACACTTTCCACACTGGTTAAAGCACAGCCCGTGTTTTGGGATTGACCTTTCATGTCTTACCTTTGACTCCTGCTCCTCAATCGCCTACTTCAGCAGTTTCTCTCTTCCCTCTTTTTAATGGCGGCTGCTCTATTTTTGGAAACCGGTTGTTGTCAGTGCATTGATTTAAGTTTCTATCTGTCTGCTTGTCTGTCTTGCGTTCTCTTTCTCTCTCTTTTTTCTCTCTTTTCTCTCTCTCTACCGTGTTACCTTTGAACCCTGAGTGATGCACTTGATCAGGTCACGTCATTCTGGCTCCGGTCGCCTTATCTGTTCCCAGTGTGCCTGAGAGAACTACGTTCTACTCCACGCTCCTTTCTTCTCCCCGGAGCTTTGTGGGCTCGTTTCAGTCGTGAGTGGTGAAGCTGATGAATATGTATCCTGGGCTTTTTTGCAGCAGTTTTGAGGATCTCTAACAAAGCGGATTGAGAGAGCCCTTTGTGGCTGTCTTCTGGATTTAGCCGTGACATTTCTCTAGAGCCCGTTTCCACTTTTTATCTCTAACAGACTTTATCCCCGGGTCACACTCGCGGGCCCCTTCCTAAGCACCGGCATTGTCAGAACTCACACCCAAAAAAAACCCTTTGCTCTCTCAAACTGTAATATTTAGTTATATAGACACTCACTCCTTTGTTCGACTCGTAGGACTTAATTGAGTCATTAGAAACACATGCACAGCCAAAATATTTAGCCTCGCGCAAACAAAAGTATCCTCAAGGAAACCACACAAAAGGTTACACAACGCTCATTTCTGGCACTTGATCCACTTTTGAATCTCTCGCGTCGACGCGGCGCGGTCGTGGCATCATCAGCCGCCATGCGGAGCGGCGTGTCTTCTCTGCCCAGCGGTCGGACTCACCGCGCCCCGCAGGACCGTGAATAAGGCACGGAGCGGTGCCACCGCACATCTCCACCCGCGAAAACGCAGGACGATCACAGGAGGGATGCCTCACACGGAGAGAGATCTAGAAATAGCGCAGGGCGGGGAAGAGGAGGAGAAAATCACAGGCGCCGATCCTGAATTCATGTTTCCGCTATCAGCCGGGGCAGGCAGGGTGCGCCAGCACGGACCTGGATATAGTTTACCTGCACCACCTCATGGTCTGACAGCACGGCTGTCTGCAGCATCACTCATGTTAGTTATGTATTTACAAAAGTCACAAGTAGAAACAATGCCTTTGGATGGTGTGCTCATTATTGTGCTTTCCTTTTGAATTACAGCAAAAACATCCCTGTTTTTTTCATAATCTCAACGTTTTAAAGGCATATATTTCAAGTACGAGTTGCCTCGGTGGAAATCAAACCAAACCCTGGCGATGCTACAGCCGTGTCGCTGTATACACACACCCGTTGTCCCTGACGCACGCTTCTCTGCGGTGGCATGTTATTCTCCCCGACGTCAAATCACCACGTCAGTGGGACATAAATTCAGCACTGCACCTCGTCCCAGTAGGGGTGTGTCTTGTTGTGGATCACAGAACCCCTCTTACCAGAGTACAACTGGGACACCATGTCCTTAATGCTCTGGTCCATGCTCTGTACTATGTTGACCTGACCAGCTCTGCCTAAGCCAATGTTAAGCACATTGTTTTGCTCTTTGTACGATAGATATGCTACGGCTCGCTACTCTCCGGATGTAGTGTCCATGACTACATGAATGCTACTTTGTGGAATTCACATATGCATCAATCCTGACAATAAATGAACTGTCTAAGGAAAGAATGCGGAATGTGGAATATTGCAGTAATCTGAATGGGATGATCCTCTGCAGAGCAGTTTGACGACAAGGCAGTCTTTGGAGGGAGTTGCACAGAGACTTAACACTCCTCCCAGGCACCTTCCTCCACTCTAGCGAAGGGAAAATCTCTGCTGAATTCATGTCTTCTTTCAGATTTCTAAGAGGCGTTAAACCTTTCTGGATTAAAGAAGGTAATCTGACAGGCAGAAGATTGTATTAGCTGGAGTGTTGGCAGAGCTTTTAATTTCTCCTCTCTTTTCACCCCCCCCCCTTCAGCCTGCCTCTCCCGCTGACCTGCTAGACGCTATTATTGTGTTTTCCTTTTGAATTACAGCAAAAACTTCCCATTTTTTCACACTGTTCACTTTCATCTCTCTCGTGTATGCTGTCTCCCTCTCTCCCTCTCTCTCTCTCTCTCTCTCTCTGCTACCTCTACCTCTACCCATGTCTCTTACAGCAGTGACAGCAAACTTGTGTGAACCCATGATTTATCATCTGCTAATCCATGCTGATTATGGAGCTTTCCACACGGCCCTTATCTGTTGCTGAGCCCGCTTTTCACTGCACAGC
Organism: Polymixia japonica; assembly: GCA_900302305.1. NCBI lineage: Eukaryota > Metazoa > Chordata > Actinopteri > Polymixiiformes > Polymixiidae > Polymixia > Polymixia japonica. Next base: position 10,098 of record OMKK01045711.1, read on the forward strand.
TGCCAATTATCTTTCCGTCCGCCTGCAAACAGACCTGTTCTGTCAGCCAGCTGCATGACTGCCGCTGACGCCTCACACATAATATAGGGACACATGCATCCGCACACGTGTATTGATGCACACAACTGCATATACAGCAAGTATAGACTCAAACACACACACACACACACACACACACACACACACACACACAACCCACTGATAGTGTGTCGGGATAAATCTTTCCAGTTCTCCCACACATGTTAGGACAAGGGACCGTGGCGTGATTCATCCAACACTCCCATAGCCAGGCGACGGGATGGCCAGGATGACAGCGTGAGGTTACGAGGAGAGGGACCTGGCCCACGGGGAGGGTTTACGGATCACATCGTGCTCAGCTGATGTGGCATCCGATTGTCAGCGTAATGGGAAGTGACGTGCACATCAGAGCAATGTGGGTCAGCGCGGCAGACGACCAGCCTGCGGCCTGTATCTGCTCCGCCTGTCTAATCTGCTGCAGCCCAACCAGACGGGACTCTCTAATCGACCCTGATATTCATTGAACACACATTAGCATCTCCCTCTTCACTCTCGGGACACACACACAAACACATATATACACCCACACACACACACACACACACACACACACACATATACCCCCCCCCATACACACATACACAAACACACACATATACCCCCACACACACACTCTCATGTATTCTCATTCTTAGAGATTCAAAGAGATTCAAATGCATTCAAAATCCACTTCTCTTGTAAGACGGTAGCAGAATAACTGTTTATTCCCCTAGACTAGTAGAGTTTCAAATCCAACATGGCTACAGACCCTTCGCTAGGAAGCCTGTTCCTCTTTGCATTAAGACACTACAGTTCACTTCCATGTATCTCCTCATCGCTGCTCTTCTGACTTTGATGTAAGAACCACTATGTTTACAACATTTTCCACACTTGTGGGTTTTGAAATATTCTGCAGAAAGCTTTTTTTTTACATTTAAAGTATGAAGATTGCGGTCTCCCCAGTGTTAATTTCCTCCACAAAAATCATGACAAAAATGTACGTTGACAAAGTGCTTTTCTTGAAAATACTTAACAGGAACGATGATTTATCCAACATTTTCATCTGACTAAAATATGACAAGACGTGCAGCCCTTTATGTTTAGTTTTACGTCCTTGTTCCATTTCGAAAGTATCAGTTTTAAAATTATATTTAACACATTATTTTTGGAAACCATTTAGAATAACAAGATGAGCCGCTCCATAAAACTTTGTATATAATACTAATACTACACAAGTACTACTACAAATACTCATCAGAACGTCAGAGCTTCTAGCAAGGAGACCAAGACGTGGTCACAGCTACTGACCACTGAATACATAATGCATTACCTAATCTATTTAATTCATTCATTTTTATTTTGACTAAAATGTGACTAAAACTAAAATGTGTTTTAGTAAAAAGACTTAAGACTAAACCTAAATTAAAAATAGGTGTCAAAATTAACACTGGATCTCCCTGAAGTGTGAGATAGACGGAGCTGTGATTTTCAAAGTGAAAATGGGTCAGATGGACGCAAAGCTTAATAGGATTCCCATGGCATGGTCAGGGGGCTGGCATCTGAACGAGAGAAGAGAGAGGGAGAGCGGGGGAGCAGTCCAAAAAAGAAGACAAACTTTGCTTAGCACCTGTGTACGGTCTTAACAACTCTATCGTAGCCAGAGGGAGGTGAGACGTCAAGGACTTGAAGTGTTGTGACATTTTCTACTCAAACAGGTTTTTATGGCTGTGGAAGGGGGCCGTGGAGGAGCCTCTGTGCCCTGTTTAGCCAGCGCGAATCTGCCACTGCCTCATCAAAGGCAGTAATTTCCTGTTCATTTCAGCCCCCATCCCCCTACCCAGAGCTGTTTTCTGCTAATCCCACCCCCCTCGCCGATGTCCTCCCCGCCTGCTCTGCTCTGCTCTGCTCTCAGGCTGGGGCCGGGGCTGCGACTGGGGCTGGGAGGGCTATATGCTTTGTGTCAGCAGGCTGAGCGCTAACAAATCCTCATTGTCCTGTGCGGGAGCGGTGACAGAGGTGGGGGTTGGGGCGATGGGGGTT